>OOFC01042813.1:0-41533 GCA_900323345.1 Pseudochromis fuscus
GGCCATGCAGTCTATCTGTCTCTTTGTCTTTGTGTTTGTGTGCCCACTCCGGCCTCATCTGTCTTCATAAAGTCTGTCTCTCTGTTGACCTGTCTGCATAGCTATTGCTCATTCCATTCACCCAGCTCTCTAACCCCCCCTTCCTCCAGCAGTCTGCACACACTCACCTGGTTTCAGAGGTCAACTCAAAGAGACACCGGAGAGTATCTCTTTGAGCAGATCAGCAGTTTTCCCCCCTATTTTCTCCATGACTGCTCTCCCCTCTTTGTTTACGTCAAAGTGACATAGTAATTATAACTCCTTAATGAGCCAGATATTTGGTATGCATGGCACAGTTTGTCCCTTTAGGCTTCTTTGCATATCCAAGATATAACTGGAACACTTTAGTGCAGTTGAAAGTTGAGAGATCTGCGGGGCCATTTCTTACCATTCTGCAACGTGTTTTCATTTTTTTTCTAGCAACTGGGCCACTGGCTTCAAATTTCATCATGTTGTTTTGCAGAATATCCTGATTCCTTGCATTGGGAATATGTTTTCTGCCACCTGAGGGGGATGGCTGTGGCACAGCGCTGTGTGATGGGTGTGATGAGTAGCTCACTGCACTTGACCCAGTTCACCTTTCAATGGCTCCTCTATGAGGCAAGGCACTAAATGAAAAGACTTATTCCCATGATTATAATTAGAATAGGCCACATATCACAGTAGTGACCTGGGATGCTAGATTAATGTGACACTCATCTGGAGAGACTGCATTATGTGTGTGAGAGAGCGAGAGATGATGCAGGTCTGTGTATAAGGAGAGAAGTAACAGATGTGGCAGCTCTCTTTCTCTCCTCTCTCCTTTCTTGAAGTTCAATCCCAGTTTATGGAGATCCCTCCTCAAAAAGCTGCTATAACAGGTCTCTTCCCTTGTTCGCTTGCCTGCCTTGCTCTTCTCTCTATTGCTCCATTTGTTTATGCTGGAGTGACTGTGTGTCAGCAGGCTGTCAATACTGTCTGTAAGAGACTCTAATGAATAGGCCTGTTATTGGACTGGTGGGAAGGCAACCCATTGTGTCTGTGAGTGCATCTGTGTGTGTGTGTGTGTGTGTGTGGGCCATCAGTGTGTGTAACACCGCAGAGCAGAGGGAGGTGGAGGTGTCTGCTCTTCTGACTCCCACAGCTCCATTGGCCTCACTGCAGTGCCCTCTGTAAAAGACCATTCACCAAGAGTAAAAGCCAGAATGATGCAAAAGTCCACATTGTTTCATTCTATGAATTAATGGTTTGTTTTTCACATCACTGAGTTAAATGTAATGCACCTTTTTAGCACATGCATACAATAGAATAAAATGTACTGTTTACGCAACACACACCAGGGCACCTGCCACCACCAAAAGGCTGGTGGTGGTGATGCTGCTGCTGCTGCTGCTGCTCTGTGAAGCACAAAAATGCACCTGTGTGTGATTATAGTGTCACATTAGTGCATTCACCAAGGCAGCCTGGCTGACTACTTACTGGGAATCCTGGGGCTACAAGACACCTGGGAGTTGAAGCCTGGAAAATGTTCTGTATGCTTCAACAGTCAGTCTGATCACAAAGTGGAAAGAGGCGCAGATGATTCTTCACACTGCAGTTCTCTCGTGTTTGCACGAGGCACTATTGCCTTTATCATGTCGAATATTTACTCTCATCTGTTTTCCTTATGTCTGTGCAATACTTACACTCTGCTCTTTAATTCTGATGTATTTTATTAGTGTCCTGATAGACAGTTGCCAATGGTTTTGATTTTTAAACATGTATTGTGACATGTGGCAAATAAGTTAAAAAGTAATTTCAAATGATAAGTAATTTTCCCACGTGTACTTCCATCCATGTACGTTTTAAAAACCAAAATCCTGTTTCTTATTAAATGTTTGCATTCAATAAAGACAGTGCAAAATGCTTTATTTATGTATTTATTTTATTCTACTAACATAATTCATCAACAGCCATTTTTAGAACTGATCAGTTAGGACAATGACCGAACTGTGTTATAAACTCACGTTCATCCTCACTGTTTGTTTGCATCCTAGATTTCATTTGCACACACTAGCAGTGATACTCATCCTGCAGAGTAAATTAAAGGATTTAAATGTGGACCAAAGACAAACAGTACATTATCTATGTTGTACAAGTCTAGGTGCATTGTAAAGATATGAAAAAACCCATCACTTCAACCAGACACTTAAACCTTCCACATAGTTTTAGTATGAATCTTATTTTTCCCTTTTTTTGTTTTTAAATGCCAACTTTTTTGTTTTACCGATCATCAAAAATAAACAGTCAAGCTCTTTTTGATAAAAATCGTGTGATAATTCAGTGAAACCGTGTTGGGAGGCGCACGAATAACAATTCCCCAAACATCAGCCGAGCGTAAAAAGGTTGAGCAAAGCTAACGTTTGGCGGTGATAGATGTTGCATTAATCATGCTTGCTCTGTTTCTGCGAGCACAGAAGAGAAGAGTAGTAGATGAGGAGGAGGAGGAGGAGGAGGAAGAGAGAGAAGAAGGCAGACAGATAAAATGGAGTGAAAAGTGTCCTCATGAAAGAGAATTAGCTCCATCCAGCTCAGGGGGTGGGGGGGGAGGAAATTCCTCGGAGTGCTGTTGAGATAGGGTTTCACACAAAGACCAAAAGAGAAATCAATTCTCCTTGAGTTGCAGCAAGGTCAATTCATAGGGGCATGGCTAGTGAGGAGGAAGCTAAAGGGGAGGAGGAGGAAGTCTATGAAGCAACCATAGAATGGGAGAGGAGGACTGAGTGAATAGTGTAGGAGGCTGGAGACTAAAGGGATAAAAAGAGAGAGGAAATGAGCAAGTAGATATTGGGTGCGGTGGCAATTTTTTGGCTACAGGGAGAACTACTCTTTTTTTATTTTTATTATTTATTTTTTTTTACAGTGTGCGTTGAGCCGTATTCTCACTGTATGATATGACTCATGCGAAGAGGAAATGTGAGCAGTATATCTGACACACGGTTGACAGTGTTGTCCTACAGCTCTGCCGGGACTTTACTTATAGCCACGAGGACATCTCCTCACGAGGTGACCTCATCCATCCAAACAGCTCTCACTTTACTACAACTTCACTGCCAGGCGCCCAGACTGAATGAATGGTGCTCGCTTTTGCTTCCAAGAAGCCTTAAGCTAGCTTTTAATCCTTAATGTTACATGAACAGCTCAAAATAGCCTCAATCTCCACCCCTAACGCATCCCCCCCTGCCAACTAAATCGCTTCCAATGTGTTTTAATGATGTGTATAATGGCTGATGGGATGCAGAGATGTCTGGTGATAAAAAAGGTGGCAGTAGGTTGAGCTCAGGCCTGCCCTCTGTGGCGTCCTGCCCGTCAACAGCTAGTGTAGCTCCAGCTAGCAGGAGTTGGTTCAGTCTTGGATCAGAGCCGGGGAAGCCTCGCTAGCAGGTAGTCATGGGATCCGCGTGGTGCAGGGCTTAACGCTGGCGTCTGGTATGCACACCTGTCTCCAAACAAGTCCTTCCCTGAACGAGCAGCCCTACCCCTCAGTTAGCGAGAGGGAGGGGGACAGGGAGGGAGAAGAAGGGGCTTTGCCAGGACCTGCACCACAGCTCCCTGCCCCTGCCTGGGGGGAGCAGGGGGAGGAGAAAGAGAGGATAAGGAGGGTGAGGTGCCAGAGGTGTGGATTAGAAGGCTGTAAGGGACACAGGGGTAATGAGGTACCTGAGGTCATTCATTTATGCTCCTGTGTGTGTTTATCTTGTTGCTGGTGTTTGCCGCATGCTGTACTTTTGGATCGTCTTCCCCGCGAAAGGCACACCTTCAGAGGAGTGATTTTTGTGCTCGTGATGTGCTCTTTGAAGGACGTGCCGAGAGACCCAGACTGAATTTTCAATCTCCTGCTGTCAGTTTCACCTAATGCAGTAGTCGCCTCTGTTATGGAGCGCACGCTTGGGTGAACTCCTGCTTATATGTTGCACAGCTCTCAGCTAACACCCAAACTCAGACAGTGGCTGTTAATGCGGTTCAAAAGAGCACTGATGAAATGTAACAAATGGGAGGCAGGGAGGAAAGATGAAAACAAGCATTTCCATAAAATTAGCATACTGAGGATTGGTGCGATTGGCCCAATGAGACCAGAGCAACAGCATAAACATAAAGAGACTTCACATCGCATTCTTCACATCTGAATAATGTTGCTTAATGTTTGGGCTTGTAGTGGTTTTGCTTATTAATTTAGCATCAGGAGTTTGACAACATGTCAGAGCCCCGCAGTCGCCAGCACATATCCACGGTAACAGCACTGCTTTTGCCTCCATCCTAAATTTTCTCATTTACGCTCGTGATGGCTTGTGTAAATGTGAGAGATTGTATTTACAGTAGCACCGAAGATGGTTTTTGTCTCTGTGCTGGGCCAATAATCACCAGCCAGCCACTGCCACAAATCTTCATTAGAGGATTAGCCTGCAGGGAGACAGCTTGTGTTCTTTTGCTTTCATTGGTGGCCTGGTGTCCACTGCTTTCAGCCTTGGTTTCCTGTCTCCTCTTCTTGTGGACATGTCTGCAGGACACCTGAGAATCACACCCACCCCACACACACAACACGATGCACACCTATACACGCACACTTTCTTCATGATATTTCTCAGGCTCAGTCTTTTACACCCTTTGTCTACCTCGGCCTTTCTTCCACATGTGCTTGAACACATACATATTACAATGCTCACACATGCTGCCAGCTTGTTCCCTTGAGGTGCATCAGCTGCCCGGTGGGCACTCATCCTCAAGACAGAACAAATTAAGGTCACAGCAGGGAGAGCGAAAGCCAGCAAAGGACAACACAATCTGCAAAGTGTGTCCGTATGTATGTGTGTGCGGGTATTTTTATTTTTTTGTCTCTTCCGACCTCTAAACAGTGGCACGACTCCAGAGAGAGCCGTTGTCAAATGGCTCCTGTCCCATTCAAAGGACGCTGACCCTCATTGCACCATTTTGCAGGATAAACGGTGCCATTCCCCACCTTTGAATTCAGACTAGAAAAACAGAGTGATTAATGGTTTTTATCAAGGCTCTTTGATATCACCTGGTGAAGGCTAGATTCCCTGTGGTGTCTGGGACTTTTGTGTCTCATCCAGGGCTGTACCTGTATTTAGAAATTATTCAAACAGGCATTTTCAAAGGAGTGCCAGTTTCTATAGAGAAAATTGGAAAAAAAAAAACCCTTTCTATTAAGGTTCACTGGTTGAATGAATATCCCCCAAACTAAAAACACACACAAAAATGTGGACAAGCTGAAAGAAAATGGAAAAGTGACGAGCTTCTTGTTTCACTTCAAGCAAGAAATTGAAGCCTCCCCCATCATCTGTACTCACATCTGTGCTTTTATCCTTCACCAATAAACTCAGATCTGTCTGCGTCCTATAACTACAGACCACTCTACAGACCATGACCTCCCCCCATCCTTAAGTGGTTTCAAGGCTTTTTCAGCGCACACTTTTAGGAACACAATCGAGAGTCAAATATCTACTAAACCTCCCTATAAAAGGAGGTTTTTAACACTTTCAAACATGAAACATTTTCCATTGTAAGTAGCAGTAATTCTGTTGGCAATTTTCCCTGCAGTGTATCAGTTGACCCATTTCTCAAGAATAAACATGACCTCAATATTAATAATTCTAGACCAATCTACCATTTACCAAATCAAAGCTGATTTTTTGTATGAATCAGTATAATAATTATTATTATTTTTTGGTCGACTTAACTGAGTTTTGACACTTGATCGTTAAATCTTGTTCGACCACCTTGAAAAATGTGTTCACAGTGTGTGTTTGTATCCTGGGTGTTGTTGGTGATGCTTCCTCATTCACTTTATGTTGTGTTCTGCTCTTCTCTACATATGTGCTTCCATCGGGTCATATTGTATTATTAGCAAACGCAATATTGATTTTTATTATTGAAAACCACTGAGAGCAACTGTTATCTTATCTCCCTTCCTCTTATCTCATATTATTAATGATTCTTGTTATTGTTGGATGTCCCAGATCACCCTGCAGTTATGCCTCCTTCAACTGAGGAGCATCTCTAAACCCTGATTTTTGTTTTCTCTATCTGATCTTGAGAAGGTCACACATGGTTTTATATCATCAGTGTCTTGGCATTTTGTTAGACGTGAGCCAGAAATCAATGTCTTCTCTTTAGTTCAGCTTTTAACTATCTTAAAGAGACAGGATCATATAGCTCCTGCTCTCGCTACTGTTCACCGGTCACCAGTCAAGATTTTGCTGATTACTTTTAAAGCACTTTATGGCTCGGCTCCTATATTGCTGTAATGCTGCAGAGTCACAGTGTAGGATCACATCCTCAGGCAGGTCTCTTATGAATGTCCCGAGGAAGTTTGGGCTGTGAATGCACCTTTGAAACTGTCTTCCCTCATTTCTTCTTCTTATTATTATCACCATCATTAATATTGTTGTTGGTATTATTAATAAATATAAATGTTGTGAAAATAGTACTAATTATTTTATCAAGACAATAAAAGAATAGTTAAAATTTAAATACCTGACTCGTTTCGACTGTCAACCTGCAGTCATCTTCAGAGGCGTCATCTGACAGATCACAAACCATTACATTTACTCCAATAAAGTACAAGTATCTTTGAATTATGAACCTAAATTACTGCAGTTAAACATAAGCTTGGCTCCTGTTTAATCACTCAGTGGATGGATGAAGGGATGCTTGAATAGATCTGTTGCTGCTGTGTCCTCCAATTTCTAGACCAGAGGTTTGCACGTGAACACAGCCGCTGGTTCTAGTGGGTCCAGTAGCTCCACAGGGTTCGTCTCTGCCAGCTCGAGCCTCAGACCTCTCCTCAAGGGCAGTATCGTATTCTGCCTGACTGTGTCGCCTGTGTAATCCATAGCTGCAGGGAGGGTGACCTTCACAGCAGGCAGCCTCACAGCAGGCTGCGACACAGGCACTCAGGGAAGAGGACAGCATGGACAAAAAGGGGGCTGGGGGCAGGACACGGCAGTTCTTAGATAATTACCCTTTCCCATTACGCTCTCTAAATGTGCTTTTGGCTGGTTCTGCAGATATATAAATGATTTGATTTCAAATTGTCATCATCTGCATTTGTTCCTCTAAACTATAGTCACTCCGACAAGGATAGACTTATTTTTTTATCCTCCGAAAAGTCTTTTATGTCATTTTGTGTGAGTGATATCAAGTGTTAGGACTTCATCATGACAGGATATCCTAATAGAAATGAATTCATCACCATCTGTTCAGTGACAAAGCAACTTCCTGCGTTTCCCTTCACATCTCGGACAAAACACTATTTATCATTAAAAAAAATGAGCTGTGCACATCCAGTACTCCCTGCAGCTGGAGGAAGAAAGTGAAGCCACAGACACAAAAAGTTATTGACAGTTATGTGAGGAGATGACGCAGCCAAATAAGTCTCTGCTCATGAATGATGCATGTCCCCACCGGCCCTGATGGGGAAAGAAAGTGAAGCTGGATGACATCTGGGTTGCTGTGTGTGCATGGTGCAGAACAAGGTGAGAGTCTTTATGGTACAGCCCAGCTCCTCCCCCCACCCCCTTTTCCTCCCTCTTTCTCTCTCTCTCCCCCCATCTCTCTCCGTTTTTCTCTTACCCTCCGTCACTTTCTTTTACCCACTTACTCGCAAATATACACAAAATCAGGAGTTCTCAGTGGAGCTGTTACTTTCCACGCTCTCCCCTGAGCCACACAGTGACCTTAACAATGGTCTGCTCTAATGCTCTGTCTCTCTCTCAGCCTTTCCTCTATCCTCCTCTCCCCTTGCTCTGCCATCCTCTCAGTCCCCCTCCTCTCCTGCTCCTCCTCTCTTTTAGAGTCTCCCTCTCACTGAGCCCCTCTATTTTCGTCAGAAACAATCACTGTATTTTTCGTCTCACTGCCCCGCGCTGCCGCAGTCTGAGACTCCGATCACAGGATGGAGAGAGATGAGAGTAAAAAGGGGGTGGGTGTGGGAGTTGTGCAGCACGCAGGGCACAAACAGGAAAGGCTACATAATGGTTTCTTGTCGTCGTCACTGTAGCGTCACATCAGTCTGTCCTTTTAGCAGCAGCAGCTATCACACAGACGCACACTCTCTGTGTCACCGGTGTCGGTGGCCTCACGCACGCACACACACACACACACACACACACACACACGGACAGGGACATGTACAAGGATGCAAGTAAGTGCATCATCGCCTCTGAGTAGTGCATACAGTTGCTGCCTTTGGTTTTGTCATGCATGCCCAAAATTGTCTGATGCCATTGCTATAAAAAAAAAAACCTCACATCTCATCCAACAACTACAGTTGTAACCCTTGATACACACATGGCATTTTATTACAGCACACATTTTCAAAATAGTAGCAATCAGGCTTTAAATGGGAAGTCAAATGGAAACAAAGACAGTTGTTTCCTGTTGCTGGTGTATTGCTGCAGTAAATCAGTCTACCAGCTGATACTCTTTGTCCTCTCCTTTAGACAAATTCACCAACATGCACACACATACATACATATGTCAGCATTGGCCTTAGGGGCAGCATCAATATTCATTGAATGTGAAACTCTGACTTGTCCCATTTGCTTGGTTTGAGACGGACGAGAGAAGGTATTACTCGGAGGATAATTGCCGGTGATAAACTACCTTTTCAGACATGGCTACATTGATTTGGATGGAGTGTTTGCGTAAGGGAATGTAACAGTGATAGATCTCAACACTTTGCGAATGGACCCGGCAGCATTTGAATAAAACATCGTGCATGGGAACAACATCATTGGGGAAAGCCATTAACTCTCAGATTAGTAGCGAGTGGCTAATGTAGTCAGTGGCTGTGTAAAGCTGTGTAGCCCGGCACCACTCAAACAAACACATCAATCTGACTAACAGTGTGTGTCAACATGCTCCATGATTACCATGCTAATCCCAGAGCAGCACACAGGAGACCAAAGAGATCACTGCAATCAGACAAGTAGACTTGAATGTAGCTTCAACTCAGTTTTTATTTTTACATACACACACACACACACACACACAAGCCAAGGGTAAACTGATGTGTGTGACAATCAAAACAGTGTAACTGGGTGCAAACACTCCTGTTGTGATTTGCTATCACATGTACAAATACACACACACACACACACACACACACACACACACACACACACCAAACACACACACATGCACAGGAACAAATAATTCATCTCTGCTGTTGCTATTCACGCACTTCGGTGGTAATGTTAAATGTGTTGTGAGTGTTAGAGATTTCATGGTGTATTGGTGGAGCAGGGAGTGCCTGGAGGGTACATAAGACTATGGTGTGTGTGTGTGCATGACAGTGTGTGTTTGCATGTGTGCAGGGTGCGCAGAGTTCAGGTGTTATGCACTTTTACCAGGAGTCAAATCCTGTTTATTTTGCACATTAATAAAAAAATGAAATAAATCTCAATAGATTGTGTTTTTAAGGAGAGAAGAAGACATGCAGGATGTATATTGGCAGAATGGTGAGTGTGCTGGAAATATTTTCATGGACTAAATGGCCAAGGTTTAATTCCATATTTAATGTGCAATGGCAGTGAGCCCATGGAATAATAAAGCAGCCTGGCTTTTCCCACCTGATATAAAAACATGTCATTGTCAAGAGCAAGGTCGATCTTAATGAAGGGTGCTGCAGTGCACCTCTGAACTCTTCATGTGGAAAACAGATACTGACTAGATACTGATCTGATTTTTGGTGCCAAAGTTAAACTGAATTAGCAATGAGAGATGATGGAAAATGTTTTACTATATTCTGTCATAAAACACACATCGCATGACACACTCGCCCAAGAAGAAGAAACACTAAAATATACAAATTAAAACAAACCCTTCAAGAGAAACATGTTATTCATATGACATAGGATGAAAAACACTATGCATCTTATTTCCATAGTGATTGTGAATTGTCTGCATGTGTATATAATGTCTGCCATGAAGAAAATTGTCAGCAGCCACATGGCTGTCATATGAATATATGAATATGAATATGTTTGACTCAATATTTGCATTCAGTATACATTTTCTCCTCGCTTTGAAGAGTACTCGAACATGCTTCTTCAAAGGACAAGTCATTTCTAGTTTGCTGAAGCTTTAATTTTGGGACCCAAAAATTAACTTCCAAAAAATTATAACTGTATATTCTCATATCAGGGTTTTGCACAAATACATAGCTGCTAGAATTGGACTGGTTCGAACACCTTTGCTTGTTTTTGTTCACATAAACCACAATCTGATCCTAATGAAGCTCAGACAGCCGCCTGTAGTTGATGGATTAAGCTTGTTTGAGGGTAAAACCTGAGAGCATTAACCTAGCGCATTAATCATGTCACTAGTAAATCTATAGTCTATTTAAGACCCACTTTGTGACATAATGTGCTTTGTGTGTTGTCGTTTCAGATGTGCAAAGCCAAATTACTCACACATATTTTTCCCCAGCTGCCTGACATCACAATATTCAAATGAATCCTGCCAAACACATAAAAATGTCTTTATATAGCAGCTATATCCGGGCAGTTCATGCAATGCTTATGGCATTCTGAGAATAGGACAAACTGTAGCAATTTATAGCATTTAATCTAGTGAGTCAGGATTTCCATGCGGCATGTTGACAGTGTTGGGAGTTCTCTTTTGCAATGTTGTGCAGATCTGGGATACGCGTACTTCTGTGTTCTTGATGTCTTTCATTGTCACCTGGCCTCCTTAGGATTGGAAATGTGCTGGTGCTGCACATGCTAGCACTCACACTCACATGCACTCTCCCTCACCATGGTGCCATTGGGCTGTCTTCCAATATTAATACACAAAGCTGACGATGCTGTGGGACTGTATGCATGTCACACTGTCACAGCGCAGGAGAGGAGATGAAGGGGGGGAGGGGGGGGTGATTTTGGATGCATGGCATGTGGAGTTAGGATAACCATCTTTTCTGCAGCTCCCCTCCACTGTTTGTTCAATTACCATTTACTGCAGAGAAAGAGAGGGACACTGTGAAAGAGAGAGAGAGAGAGAGAGAAAGCAAAGGGAACAGCAAGGGCGATGGAGGAGCAGGAGGTGGAGGGGGGATGCTCGGCGATGCAGGGGATGAGGAAGTAGAAGTGGAAGAGTTGAGGCGAATGGAGTGAGTATAAAAATAGAGGAGGAGAGGAGGGGAGCAAAAGCAAAAACATTGTGCGTACAGAGGTAAGGAGAGAGCAGAGGACACGGGGTGAGATGTAGTGTGGCTGTCAAATACATGTGTCAGGGACAGTGTCGGGTCCTTACACTGCATGACACGACGGCTCTTGAATCTTGTGTTTTTCTTAACATCAGTGAACATAATTAAGTGTAACATAATTTCCCTGTGTAACAACCATGTACATGCCAGGTTTCTGTTATGAAACGCTGCCACTGTTTCTGCTGCGATGAGTGTCATGGGCTGTAAGTGTAGCTAGAAAAACAGACTTATTCAAACAGACTATTCCCAGCTCGCTGCATGGGGTCTCTCCCATACCAAATTGAGATATACAGCGATATAGCTCAATCCGCCAGCCCCTCTTCTCCTTCCTCTTCCTCTCCCTCGCTTTCCAGCATCCATACTTTTAAATCCTAATCCCTCCCTCCTTATCTTTCCTCACCCCCCCTCCCCAATTTCAGCTACAGTCTCCATCTCTGTGTGTGTGTGTGTGTGTCTCTCTCTCTCTCTGGCTGGCTCTAGGTCCAGTATATGGAGCAATTACAGAGATGATATCCACTGTCAGTCAGCAGCTCACAGATGAAGCTGGGCCTCTTTAACATGCTAATGGAACGCCAGATTCAATCAGGGCTTTGTATGGCAGAGGGGAGGGCAGCGCTGCTCATTAAAAAATAAATCATAATAACAATGAGGCCCAGGCTGCAAAGGCAAGCAGCACCTAAGCCGCAGCATTGAACTCTCTCTTACTCTCTGGTCTCTCCAAAAAAGCTCCCCTGTCCCTCTTTTCAACCCGTCCTCTGGTTTCCCTCCAATCTATCAGACTCACTAAGTCACCAAATGGATGCATTGATGGTGTGGGGATGGATGTGAGCGAGCGAGCGAGCAAGCGAGGAGGAGGAAGAGGAGGAGGTGGAGGACAGGCAGGGTGCGTGAGGGCGCAGACTCCCTGAATCATCTGACAAACAAAAAGAGATTATGTCAAGTCAGCACTCTGTCCTATCATGCTTTCTCAATCTTTCTCCCTCTGTTCTCACTCTCCAATAAGGCAGCCACGCAAGCATTCATGCACACACACACACACACACACACACACACACACACCCACATCCTGCAGGGCTCAGTTGGGTCCTCACTTTATCACCTTCAGGTCTTACGTAAGGTCAAAATCAGAACACACACCAGATATAGGAATAAAACATTTCAAGACTTAACAGATTTCATTTTTTACCCAAGTCAGAAGTAACTAGTAGCTGTTATGAAATTTGTTATTATTTATTTATTAAAAAGTGTTAATAGATTGGACTTTTTTTCTCTTTTGTTTGGATAATTTATGTTCTCTGTTGCTTTTACATATTTTCCTGAAACTGGCACCTGAAAGACAAACAATCAAAATATTAAAATTAAAATAAAAATTAAATTTGATCACAGAACAAAATATGACCTTAGTACAAGTGAAGGCACATAACCAGCAAGGAACATATATCTAGAAACTGAACTTTCAATAAGTTTTGAGTACATCCTAATTTTGTTGCTTACATCGCGATACAGTGACAATAAAGGTTTTTTATTCTATTCTATCATTTTGAGTTTACTTGGGATGAAAATTTCAGATTTTTAGACAAGATAAAAAAGGTTAGACCCTTTTAATTAACACTTGTGACTTTGGAAATTGTATTTAGGGAATTACAAACCTAGAGCGGAGGATGTTTAATCCTTTCTTTGGCTTTAGGATGAAGTACAAATACCTCAGCACAAAATTACTATCAACAGAGGGAAAAGGCTAGCCTGGCAGTGGGCACCAGTAAAAAAAATAATAATAATAAAAAAAATCCACCTACCAGCACCTCTAAGGCTCATTAATTACCACATTATATGTTGTGTATTCAGTGTGAATCCCAACAATCTGTAACCAGTAACTTCTTGTGTCTGAGTGTCTGCTGGAGAAACTGGCAAGTCGCTGTTTTCGCTTCGATTTCTGTATTGATTAAACTACAAGACATAATGTTTATTAGTTAGCTTTGTAAGTGGTGGTAGGTGGATTCTGTTACCATTTGACAGCACCAGCCTGTATATTCCTGTTTTCCCTTTTCTTTTTCCACTCTTTGTGCTAAGATTTGCAAACTGGTTGTTGACTGTATCCTGGAGACATATACAGTACATGAAAGGTACTGACCTTTTCATCTCCCTCGCTGACTCTCTTACTTTCTGACTTAACAAATTATTGCTTTGACGTTAGTATGATAGTTAAAAAAATATATAGCACTCCAAGGATTCTGTATTTTACTTCAATAAAGTTCAAGAGACTGGTCAAAATTGATGTTGCAGAGATGTATTTGCCTCTAGTTCTTAGAGTGAAGCAAAAAACTTATTTTTCCCCCGTAATATGCAACTTAATCATCCTTTCATGAGACCCTCCAGCCTGGTATACTCCAATGTCTTTCAAACTCCATGCTCCAGTCTCTAATGTAAGACTGTTAAAAATTCATATCCTCCAAACCCAAAATGAGATAACCCTGCCTCCCTCCTGCGCCACAGGACATATTATAAAACTGTTATCACAGACTGAGTCGTACTTTCTCTGACTACTGAACTGACTTAACGAAGGTATTCTGTGGACTCGCCTTTTAGTTAATGTCCAGTTGTGGACCCGTGTTGCCCTGCTGTAATAAACACACTTACAGTCAGGTGTCCTCAGATGTCAGCCTGATCGGAGGAAACTGAGGACAGAATATTTGCTTCAGCTGTGTTTTGCTTCACAGAGGTGAAACTCTGATGTAATTCAGCTGTCACATTTAACAAGCATATTGCACCACGTTCGGCGTCTGATATCCTCATTACTCTCATTAACATGCTGCTTTGGATAGCTTTTCAAAAGCCAAGCGCTCCTTTCATCCATAGTGCGCTTTGTTTAAGATCTCTCCATGGAGGTGTGATTCATGGATGCTCAGTTCCTCTTTATTCATCGTGCTTTAACACTGGAGAAGGCAAGTGTGTGTATGTGTGTATTATGGTTCACGTGTCTATAGACTAGAGATTTATTACAGCCAAGATCAACCAGAGCTCAATGAATAATGCATCACTTGCTATCATGGAAAAATATGCTGAATATGCCTCAGCTGAGCTTAAAAGTGTGGGAGGTGGTATGAAAAAGCATAAAGCTTGCTCTCAACTTAGCTTCTACGTATGAGACAAGGAAGGAAAACATTGCTCTCCGCTTTGACAAATGAGCCCAGGCCTGGTTCAAGGAGGATTCCTCCTTTCATATAATGAACTGCACCGAGGGAATCAGCCTCCACCGGGGGACTTCTGTTCAAATGCACGAATTACAATATGTTGGCAAACTTTTCATTTCAGATGGTGTTTTAACCTTTATAAAGCCTGACTGCCTGCTCTCATCAGATCCTCTGAGCGTGCACACCTCCACACCTGCCAGCAATTCTTTGAGGGGCGGTGATGGGCGCTGATTTAAACAAAAGTGTCACTTGTGGTCACACCAATGACAAGTGACATTACAGAGGCAGACCCTTCAGCACTTAAAGAGATTGGACTGTGGCAGGATTGCCCAGGGATGGACGGAGAACAGCGTGTTAGAGGACATGCTTGTTTGTTGGGCTACTCCATATTCATAGACAATACACTGCAGGGCTGAAATGAAAGTCTCCTCCCCCGCTCTATTAGGCTGATAGCATGTTGCCCTCCACCCTCCTTGGGGAGTGGAAGTCAATGAAATGGACTGGCAAACACTGGAAGGGGCACATTACAGTTGGCGCTGTTCAAACTGCGTTGCTATATATTTTAATCCCAGCATCCCCCTTCTCTAACCAGTAATGCCCCCTGTCTTTTTCCCCTCCCATCGGGCTGGGTGTCTAATCTCATAGAGAATCTAGTGCCTTTGTTGCTCTTCCCCAAAGTGCATTTGGGTTGATCCACCTGCTTGTTGCTGAGTGATAGAGTTTCATACCTGAGGGCGCTGGTCTCTGGGAGGTGTGTGGGAAGAAAGTCACCGGCTATTGTTCCACCTGGGTGTGTGACCACTGCCTTAGGAAAAAAAAAAGGGATGAAGGGGAGGAGATGGTGGGGAAATGTGGTGGGGGCTGGGTGGTAGGGAATGAGTGGGAGCAGATCAGAACAGGCTGCAGGGAGGAAAACAACGGACAGCAGAGGACAGGTGGGACGAGGGGGAGAGGTGGAGACGATACATGTTGCACTGTGCTGCCTTCACGGACAAAGAATGTCACCTTGTCTTCTTTCCTCCTGTCTCTCCCTCTTTTTCTGTCCCTCTCCCCCATCTCCTGTTCCTGTTGCACCGATGTACAGCCTGTGTATCTCCTTTCTGCATAGGTCTGAGCTCCTGTCCTTTCGGTGGATCACTGTCTTTCAACAAACACAACAAAGCAATGCCCTGTTTCCTCCTCCACAGCATTCCTCCACTACATCCATCACTGACTCAGACATCGCCTACAGCCAGAGATATTCAGACCCATCTCCTCTGGACAGTGACTGTGATCATCTTACTAACCTGACTGGCTTTGGGCCAAGGGAGGAGCATTCATTACAAAAGGAAAATACATAAAAAGATAGAAACCTGAGAAAGAGAGAGAGCAGACAGCTGGGAATTTAAAAAAGTCCGGGGGAGGAACATGGACTCTGCTGTGAAGGTGTTTTATCTTTTGCCTGATGTCAGTCAGTTTATTCCCTTACAAGGTGTGATGTCTGACTTGTCACAGTTGGTCAAACACATACATGTAATACGGGAACTGCGCTGTGTTTCAGTCATTTGTACTGTGTTATTGTTTTGCCTCAGTGCTCCTATCGGCAGCCCTTGTTGTGGATCACTTCACTGAAAAACCTTCATGATTATCAAACCCCTCTCTCCTGCTGGTGCTTCTGAACAAGACTGCTTCTTCAGAGGATGCTATTGTCAGATTAAAATCACAGCAGTTGGTGAGTGGCACCATGAAGTATGTCCAAAGAAACTTCTCACATCACTCAGCCACACAACAAAACCCTGCTGTCCTGCTTAGAGTTTCAGAGCTACCTTTCTGCTATACTGGCTGGCATATTTGACAGATTTTTGGTGACATGTTTCTTTAGGGGTCCAGGTTTGTATATAAAAAAAATTAAGGTTATATAAAATATGGTCAGTTATGTCACCGTGTGGGCCAGTGTTAGCGCTAAGGGTTGAAGTTGGGGAATGAATGCGAGCTGAAGGCCTGACAAGGGCAACCACACAGGGGTGTGTGTGTGTGTTTGCTCATATTTGTGTGTTTGTTTTATGCTCTCATTGTGACCCCTCTCTCTGTGTGAACACTGTAGCAACACTGTATGCCTTGTCTGGCTGTGTTGGGCTGCGCAGTGCTGTTCTCTCTGTGTTCTCATCATCCCTGGCTGTCCCCTCCCATTAACCCTGACAACTATTTGTCTGTCATTATTGACCTCAAAACAGCACAAACACTCACTGTCACCACACTCATACACACACACACACACACACACAGGCCTGCACGCTTGCTGAGCCTTGCGCTGCAAAAATTATTTTGTGCCTGTGCTATAATTCAAACTTAATTGCATGGTGTGTTTTTATCACTCTGGGTGCTATTGAGATGAATATCAAGTTGGGATGGGGCCAATTCAGACATATTTTCATTAAGTCTATTAAACCTGTCCTGACTGGGTTGGTGCATGTTGTAACTTGAAGCCCAGCACAGGGCTACTCCACCAAAGCATCATCATTATCGGTGCTGTCATTGATTTAAGGTGGAACCAGAGACAAAGCGTATATCAGTCATGTGGGAAGTAACAGAGATATATCGTTTTACAGCTCACCTTTACCGGATAGATATACGATACAGATCCAGGGGAAAAAAGAAAGGGAAAATAATTCCACGGATTGGACTTGGTTAATCTGATCGAAGCTCTGCAACATATAAATTGTGAGTTTGTATAGAGAGATCAGCGCGGCAGATCCGTGTACATGTGTGTGTGTGAGTGCCTCTCGTTGTTTGTGCATTGTACCAGCTCACAATCCCTTACCCCGCAAGAAACAAAGGGCACCAGCCTCCAAAAGTTCACTCGCTGGTCGACGAGGAGCCAGCAGGAGATTTATCTGAAGGATTAAAAGGGGTGTGCATCTGCTTCTGCAGCTCAAGCACGTGCGCCGGCTCTTGTGCGTATTGTCGACAGTTCTGCACACTGTGTAACGTGGTGTTGTAGGTTAACAGCCAGAGGTAGGGCGGAGGTGTCAAAGGCAGGCTGTCTGCACCTCGCTCCATCCCATCATTTGTGCATTACGCCGTCCTCACGAGTGCCCATCGCTCGTCTCTCCATCTTTCTTGGATTCCCCAGTCAGCTCCTCTGTGTCTACCAAAGAGACAGACTGGCAATTAAATCCTCCCAGCCTTGATTCAGCTACTTAAGAGAGATCAAGGTAGGATCTTTTGGGGGGGCTTTTTAAGGCCTGCCACTGTCATATTATCTCACTAGGGTGTCATTACCGTCCCATCCAGTCTGTCATTAAGCACAATATTCCCCTTTGGGAGAGACAGAGGGTTTACCCTGCCTTATATAAAATATATCTGGGTCATGTATAAGAGGGTGTTGTTTAAGAGCCTGACATGAATCTGGTGTTATTTGTAATATGTGATATACTGGAAGGATTTTCTTTTTAAATTAAGTTTCCTAATCAGATTGCAAAGGACAACAGAGTCTGGTGTGTATGTGTATTTATACTTTCACCTAAAAAAAAAACTATGCATGTGAGACTTGTGGTTTTGAAAAGCTTTGATCACAACACTGGAAAATGATTTAACTTTGCGTGACCTTTACACTGTAGCCTTATTCATTTTTTTTATTCTAGCCACGGACCATAACACCATACATGCTGCAGCCTGTACTTTACTCATACTTTGCAGTACAATAAAGTAGTGAAATAGCTGTTCTCCAAATTGGTAGGTTGGGTAAAATCTAACAGACCTACAATTAGAGGAGAAAGTTTTACCCCCCGACCATAGATGCAGAAAAATGTAGACAGACACAAACACTGTGCAATTAAGCCGCACCGGCGCTAGCAAAATGATTTAGAAACAAAGGAACTGTTGTACACAGTTTAGGTATCCCGACACTGGCACTGCATTGTGTGTATGTGTGTTCAGTGCATATATTTTGGATTAAGTATTGAGGCATATAAAAGATAACATACTGTCAGAAAGGCAAACACACACGCATGCAACAAAAATGCAAACAGAGAAGCCAACTTGCATCTGAGGCAATGAAACAAGTTTCAGCTTTCCCAGCTTTCCCCTGCATAATCCTCCCATTAAAGCGTAGCATAACACCAGCAGTTCCAGGCAGCAAATCAAACAGATCTTTATCTCCATCCACCTACCTTGTGTGCATGTATTAACCTTCATAGGAAGCTAGAAATTAGCATACCATGATTAGAAACGATGGGGAAGATAAAGCTTGATAGCAGCTTGCAGTTTTTATGTTTCATAATAATTTTAAAGGGCTAAAAAAAGAACTTGAAGCAGCAGCTGCTTTGAAATTTGCAGATGGGGCTCAACAGCACACTCTTGTGGTCGTTTACAGTCAGACCTGCTGTTGTTTTGGATTGTTTTGTATGTTTGGCATGAAGGTGGAAAACTTCACTGTGTGACTCGCAGCGCCATGTGAGGGTTGTTGCGCTCAGTGCTTTCTCTGATGAACCACATCACTACCTGTGAGTCAGACACTGTGAGTCCATAATTCATTCCTAGCACAGGCTGAGGCAGCTATCAGGAGGAGGGATGCTGCTGCCACAGCTGTCTGTGCAGGGAAGCATCCAGGCAGGTAGGCTGCTCAGAGTATCGCCGGCAGACAAACACTTGGGGAAGACAAACGGCACGGTGCTCTGTGCTGCAAAGTCTTCAGGTGACGGGTGAGACATCAGGCTGATAATGTGCTCTTTAAATGAATGTGAAAGACTGTGTGCATCCGGGTGTGTCACCTGGTTTATGATGGACACAGCTATGAAGCCAGAGAGACATGTGAGTCAGGGGAATGTTGCCTTTCATGGGCCTGATTAAAGTCCTCTATATGTGTAAAAGTGGGTGCACTGAGGTGAAAGTGGGTGTTAGAGAAAAAGTCTTTTAGAGCACGGTGTGTGTGCACATACTTGTGTCTTTGATGTGCATGAAATTGTCTGCTGTGTGGGTGTGTGTGAATCAGTGTGCGAGTGCTTTTTCTTTGTGCATTTGTGCAGGGCTTTTGGCCAGGCCTGTGATCCTGTTGATTGCGCTTGTAGTCAGGTGAAAGGGAGCCACAGAGTCCTGCTGGGTCTGAGACTGGAAGGGAATGCTGAATGGAGCGCGGTTGAATTTTTTTATCCTCCCTCCCCCCGTCCGCCTTGTACCCTGTGTCCACACTCTATCACGCTGCCTCCGTGGCTGAAATGAATTGGCTATTCCTCTGGACCTGGGCACAGCTGTGTACAGCGGCGAATTCACACTGAGCTGATCATGAGGGAGACAAGGAAGGAATCAGAGTGAGAGATGAGATGGAGAGGTAGTAAGGAAAAAATGGAGAAAGACAGACAGATGGCCAGTCATCAGTCGCACACCTATAAGAACAGAAGCCGAGCAGGGATCCAGCAGTTTTACCTGACCACAGATCCTGTCATTTTAATAAGGCCATCATTTTCTCCTTTTTACTGGCAACTCCAGTACATATCTCTGCCATGAGTTAGGCAGTGTGCAGGCAGCAGCCATCCTCTGAACTGTCAGGCTGGAAATGAGGAGCTGCTAACAGAGCTGCTACAGCACAAGTCTGTTGAACTCTGTTGCGTTTACATCTGTGTGTGCGTGAGAGAGAGAGAAACAGAGAGAGAGTGAAAAAAAGAGGTTTGATGAAAAACTATGTCGAGGTTATGTTGAGGAAGTTCCCAGTGCAGCCCCCGGTCTCTTTAAATCATCTGACTGACTCAGAGTTCTCTCAATAATGTATACATAAGCCGAGGGCAGGTTGTCTCAGGATTTAGAGCCAGCAGTTAGTCTGAAATCTCAATGAGCCGCACATGCTAGGTCAATAAAGTAAATTATGAACGCTACACAGTTAATCACTAAAGCTACTGCTTGGCACAAAAACTTTGAGATTGTAAAAAAAAATGTTTTTAGTTGTCGGCTCATTATGTTAATCCCAGTCAGGTATTGAGTCTTATCAGAGCGTCTGTTGGTAATATTCCAACATCAAACATATCAGCGATGCTGACTATAAACTGACGATGTAGTCCTGATGTCTCTCTCCCCTCTGGGCCATGAGGAGGACAGGTGCCTGCTTCACAGCCCGGCTGAAAGGCAAGTTGGCAGCCTCACTGTTACCACCTCCTTCTCCCTGCCTCCACTGCCAACAACCCTGGCACATCTGTGCCTGTCCAGCATGGCTGGTGCCAACTACCCTGCTCCCATTGTTCTCTCCTGAATGCACCCAACGCCCATGGGAAAGAAGGCTGAACACAGTGTGGCACAACCTACACAGCCTGTTAGATAATCTCAAGACATGAAAAGATTCTCTTAGCCTAGATTCTAGAAACAGCTTTTTGTCTTGCAGCACAGACAAGGAAAACACCCCATGGTGTTTTCTCATAAGATTCCTCCCACATCAGCGCTTTCCAAAGTTAGACATTCACTGGGCTGAGCAAAACCCTGCATGAACATAATAATATACATACATATATAATTATGATGAAATTACATTTTTATAACATGCATGCAATAGATTGCTACTCATTTGAAAATCACCACTTGAAACGGCCTTAAACATCACGTCTGTGCTTTATTTGATTGATTATTCTGATTAGATATTCATGACATTGAAATAGGTTTGGAGCTTTTCTTTTTGCTTTGTTAATGATACTGCATTGCATCATAATTATTGCATATGGTGGGAAACAAAGACAAGCTGTGACCGTATAAAACCAAAGCGCTTATACCCCATCTGTTATTTGCACTTTACACGTGTTTCATAAGTTGCATCCACTTGTTCAAATCCAAACCCAGACCGACGCATAAAGTTAGGGAATTAAATGAGTCACATGGAGGAATAGGATTGGGGAGAATTTAGTTGTGTGTACGTGTATGTGTGTGTGTGTGTGTGTGTGTATATGTAGCTCCCAAGTGGAGGCGGGAAAGTGGCCAAAAGCAGATTTATCTGGGCCACGCAGGCTGGCGAATTATTCCAAATAGGAGAATCAGTCGCTTTTCGCCTTTGATCTCTCTTCTCCCTGCTCTCTAATTTTAACCCTCCTTCATTCCCTCTCTACAGTCTGTCTACACTGCAGCAGCTTTTATTTTAACCCCTCTGCCTCCACCTGCACATAGTCTGTTATTCCTTTTGTCTGTCTTACTGTTATCTCTTCTTGTGTATAGACAGTGTATTCATTGTGTGTGTGTGCATGAGTGCTTCTATACTCCCACAAATACTTCTATGCTTGGGGAGACCCATATTAACATGCACTGCCTGGTCCTCAGTGCTGAATATAATCGAATCAAAATTCTAAATAAAACCCATAATGGTCCTTGCAAAGATTAAACCATAAAAGACACACACTTCAAACAAGCCACTGGCTGCAGCACCGAGCCTTCTGGCCGTGTCCCACAGGCTGTTTAAGAGCTGTGATTATGGCCCCTGCGAGCTTGGGTAGGATTCCTGGCATGTCAGAGGGTTTAACAACATCCAAATCACTGTCCGAGTCCTCTCTGCTCTTCCAGACTGCCCTGTCTGTCAGTTTGTCTCACACACACATTCACACAGATCAGGCTTCAGCAGGCTGCAGGGGGAACAGAGGAAGGGAGTATCAGAGCACCCACAGTAATGACACTATTCTGTCTTCACGTCTACATGCAGTAATAAGCTTAAGCTTTACTCAGGGCTGGAGCTTATAGTTATTTCAAGTGAGTGATTGTCAAGGATTTTTGTTGAATAACAGTTTGGATTTATCAGTTAATCTGTAATCAGTCAGGAAATAGTGTAAAATACCATCACAGCTTCTGGAAGCCAAAGGTTATGTGTCCAAATCGTTGTTTGTTCTGCAGTCGACATCACAAAAGATTGAACTCATTTCACCATGTTGTTAAAGAGAGAAAGGCACCAAATCCTCCTAGTTTAGGAAGCCAGAACAACTGCATGTTTTCCATTTGTGCTTGTTAATTGATTACAAAAATTGCTCTCCGCTGTAGTGTTAAAGCTGCACATGTACTGTGTGCATTAAAGCATTGCTGTGTGAACAGTGGCTGCGGTTTAGTGCTCCATGTGCTTGTCTTGTTCTGCTGTTACACAGCAGTTTGTGTTGCTGAGAAATATTTACAAATTATCTTTTTATGAGTTTGGACTCTAATGAAAGGTTTTCTCATTACACAGAGTAGAGCCAAGCGAGACCACGTACAAACACGCACTTATTAACACACTGCACAAACAATGCACAAAGATTTGCACAGGTCACACAGTCACACTCCTGCACCATGCAGCAATTTGTTTGATTTACACTATAAGAAGTTCCCCAGAGAGAGATTAAATTAATGGGGTAATTATACACTGCAGCCACACTCTGATTTATGCACACTGACAAACACACACACACACACACGCCTCCACGCGCTCACACACATACGTCCCTGATGGGACAGACTCTGTCTTTGCTCAAAGGACAACTGTTCCTCCTGTCTGCTCCTCAGCTCCATTCACTTCCTCAGATTTCAGCTCCTCCTGCTGCTGCTGCAGAGACAAGTTCTGTTCTCCGGTCATCCAATCTCTCTGTCTGCCTGCCAGACACGGCCTGACCCACTGCCAGTAACAGCCTCCATGTTCAAGTGCAGACTCACTGGGGAGCTGCAAACATTACTACTGTGCAATTTCAGCTAACAGAGTGTCACTCCTTTCAAGCTAAACACACACTCGCACACACGCTTGCACAAAGACGCGAATGCAGGCCATGCATCAAGACGCGGCGCGGTGTCATGATAAATGTAGTCGAGGAGCACTGTATTAGTCATGTTTTTAGTGGTGTAGCCCCAGAGGAAGAGCTGCCTCCATCACTCATGGAGGTAGAGGTGGAGGAGAGAGCAGCTGCAGGACCTCCCATCCTTTCTCATTGCAACAAAAGGACATTTAGGAGGAAGTCAGTTTAAAAGAGGAATGTGTTACTATACTGCCTTTTTAATATGAAACAATAAAACACTGAATCAAAATCCAAAGCTTTTGCGTGATAGTGTTTGCTGAGTCAAGTATAATGCACCAGCTGTAAAACCAACAGGCACAAGGCCTCAGACTTGTTACTCGTGGTGTAAGTAAGTAATAATAAATCTGCGTGAGCATGGATTTGTGCATTCATACATGGGTTTTCTTGTGTATATAAATGGTTTGTTCAGTGAAGGAAACTTTCATGCCTAACTAGAGGTAATGATGCAGTCTTCTCCACCTCGAGGCCTACAGATGCGCAGCAGAAGGCAGCTGAGCTTCAGCTGAGACAGCACTTTCAATCCAGTCAATCTCTCTCTCTCTCTCTCTGTCTCTCTATCGCTTTCTCTCCCACTCTCTAATCCAAACTTTGGAGACTCCATCTGGTAACAGTATATTCCTCCATGCCGCAGTCATATTATTTTCTCTGATCACATTGGGATGACATAAAGCTTGATGAAAATGCAGAGGTGTCAAATAATGCCCAAATTACCATGTGAAAGTGTGGAGGCAGGTGAAAAAAAAAAAAAGGCATTGCAGTAGGAAGCAGAGTGAGGGACAGCAAGTAACGGAGCAAGAGAGTAGCTTAGAGCAATCCCAAAAAGGAGAGCGGCAGAGCTTTAAGTCTCGGAGGAATTTGAAAGCCATAGAAATCCAGTTGCGGATATTAAGAGGCTTAATCTAAGAGCTTGCTGAGGCTGAGTTTTGCTGTGTGGGCCCCATCACTATCATCCTTGACA
This sequence comes from Pseudochromis fuscus, assembly GCA_900323345.1. Classification (NCBI taxonomy): domain Eukaryota; kingdom Metazoa; phylum Chordata; class Actinopteri; family Pseudochromidae; genus Pseudochromis; species Pseudochromis fuscus. The sequence continues at coordinate 24,193 of OOFC01042813.1, forward strand.
GAGGTTAGAGAGGAGACGAGGGAGGATAAGGAGGAGAGGAAGAGAAGGCAGATGGGAGCAATGACGAGAATAGGGAGCTGTGCATCATTAAGACAGCCTCACATGTTTTTCATCGGAGAATTTAACAGTGGCTTAGTGTGTGTGCGTGTGTGTTCGGGGGCTTTCAGTGTGTGTCTAGGATACCCTCGCACGACTGTGTTTTTCAACCTGTGCATTGGACACAGTTAAAGCCGGGGAGCACGTGTCAGGCGTGAGTAGAGGAATCAGAGTCTATGATTCATTTATACCATAATTAGACACAACTAAGTGATCCAACTGTAGCGCACAAGTCAAAATGACATAAAGCAACACATGCTGAGATGAAACTCATTATCTTCAAGCTGCAGATGTCTCCCAGGAGAGGAGAGGAGAGGAGAGGAGAGCAAACTGGCAGGCAGGTGGATAAGAGGAATCCCCACTGCCTCTGTGGCATTCTTTTCTTCTCTATGGCATTCATGCTTCATTTGAAGTGAATGTTTTAGTATAATGAAATGCTTCAGTGATGTGAATACTACAAAGTCCACAAAACCCATAAATATGGTGCCTTTTTTTTTTTTTTTTTTAGAGCAATGCCACAATTTACCGCATCAGTCTTGTCAGCTTGTCAGGAAAACCCGAGCGTCTGTCCGCAGCAGTCATTGGAGCGTCCCTAACAGCCCAAATGCTGCTTTTCTCACAGTTTAGAGATTGCATGTTCCTCTGGGTGCCACATAGCTTTGCTCTGTCCGCAGAGAAATAATTGCTTTTGCGGTGCAATTATGGCTCATTGTGCTTTTTGGACAGTTGCACACTCCAGGAGCACACAATCTGTTCAGCTTCACTTCTTTTTGGTCTCTCTCTCCCATGTTACCCTGCAATGTCAAAACAAACATGAAAACTGCTTTAATCCTCTTATACATATGAGCATATGGCATGTATAATACCAAATTTCTTCCCTTTTCTTTGTCTGTGCGTAGGAGGCATCAACCGGGCCGGGGCAGCAGTGCCGACGTTCCTACGGACCCCCACGATGATTCAGCCCCACCTGGACATGAAGCCCTTCCTGCAGTTCCCCATGGAAACCCCCCCTCCTCCACACAGCATGAGCCTCTTCCACAACTTCAACACGGTGAGAGTCGATACGGGCTCGCAGACACACAAACACCCAGACACAAACAAACACACATACTGCAGTCTTTTAACTCATCCACTGCAGTAAGGAAACAGACCTGCTCTCCTCACATAAGTTGGAAAGGTGGTTTAGCCGTCATCTATTATACTTTCACATGCATTGTTATTACTGTGCTGTGTTTAAAGTGTGTCTTGAAATTGTTGAGTTTGGATTGTGCATTAAATATGCATGTTGATCCAGACCGGACTGATAGCAGGGCATTCTCAGGACTGCATTATTTCATCTCCTTAAATGAACGCGCTGAGAATTAAAGAGCAGTTAGAAGACCGTCCTTATAGCTGAGCACTTCAAACACCACAGCTCGTTTGATGTGTTATTTATCTTAATGGAGAGGGATCTTCCTGTTTCTTCTTCCCCAGGCCCTAACTAACATCTTATCATTTAGATTAGACCACAGAGACATTTACCATTTCACCAACTCAGCATAATGTGGCGCCTGCTCCTCCATGCTCCCGACGAACAATGTCAACACATCTCTCATCAGCAGTATGTACAATCTGTGAACCCTGTGTGTACTCGGAGTGGGACTATGCTATTCCTGGACCATGTCTGCCACAGAGCTATAATCTCTGAATGTGTCAGCCTGGTATATTTGGCTGCAGTTTGCAAAGGGGCAACATAGCAACCTCCTTATGCTAATTGGAAATATCTGGCATGTGCTTTGTAAATGCACAGCACTGCGGGGATAGTAACAGGAGTCCAGACACTGTTAAACACATTTTAACAATAAAGTCATTTTAATAGCCCTCAATGGGCTATGACATAAGTGGAAGCATTTCCACCATCAAACTGCTCCACACCCGGCAGACATGGATTAATAGAGATACTGAAATTATGCAGGCTCTCAGTTTCCACCCCTGCCTCTGTTAACACAGCCTTAAAATCATTCTTGCTCGCTCTTTCTTTATTCTGTCTTACTTCCTCTGCAACACTCCCTCTGGATCTCTCTCTCTCACTCATTCTGTAACATCCCTGCGCTCCCCGTCCTCCTCTTCACAACGTTAACTACGTCTGAAGGTCCACGGGGACGCTGTGAATGTTAATAGCTGTTACTGCTGTGAGGCAAACCCTGAGTGGGTGTTGTTTTACAGCTCTGTGGCCAGGAGATGGGGCCATAGGAGAGGCTTGGAGGACATTCTGACCTTACAGTTTTACTCCATCCCAGCACAAACACAGACAGGACTGGGTGGTTTTGACTGCACCGCATTGGAGGAATGACTGACTGATACGCTCAGGCTGACAGTACAGCTGATATTTAATTCAAAGGTCTACGAGAAGAGCGTTTCGTGCCTGAGGTGTATCACACGATCCCAGTTGTTTTGAATCTGCGGCATGTATACTATGCTTTAAAATGTATTTTTAAAGAAGTAAACTCCTTTGGTTGCTGTAAATAAAGGCTCCGTCTTGATGTTCTGCTACGGAGGAAGTCACAGCCCCTCAGCTTTCCCAGAGACGTTTCATGTTTAATTTATTGTTGTGTATTTGAGTAAATTTATACAGGAAGACCCAGAGTAGGAGAGTAAATGTCTGCGGCTCTGTTTACATCACTGACTGTTTTTATGGCTTGTTAGGCTGAATAGAGGGCGAGCGAGGATTATTTCACATACCATTTCCAGTGTCTTAGATGTTTCCTGTTGCAACACACTGTGACAAATTTGGATACGCGTTACACTTCAATGAAGCATTATAGCAGCAATAACACCGAGAAATGTCCCCGCACTGAGCTGGCAGCAAGTTATTCTATCATTCTGTCTTAATTAGTGATCTGTGCTGAGTTTGTACAGTCTTAATGAGACTCTACTTCACATTGAGGGTTATTAGCCCCACAGCAGAGGAATGGCCTCTCCTAAAGCCATATACAGCTTTAATATTCCTCTAATGTGATTTGTCCTCTACCTGCCTGCCTCGCTCAGTGTTCCCGTAGACAGTGACGAGGCTGAATTATTTATCTGCAGCAGTTGGTCCCGATGTAAGACACATGCGCACACCGCCTGCGCTGATGTAGGCTCACTAAGGCTGCAAAATGAAACATTTCTGTGCACCGTAATCATGCAAAGCTTTGTGCGCACTTGTTGAAGCTCATCAGTCATTGAGCAGAAGTTACAACACAACACCTGGAGTGCAGCACTAATCTTTTTTACTGATAGTTCATCATACCTGTTGTCTCTACAGGTTTCATATTTGGCAATCTAAGCAGTGCACCTTTTAGGATATGTTTATTATCTTCATCTTAAAGCCATCACAGTCCTGCAGCAAGTAACCAGAGACTTTGATTCACTGTGGTGTGGGGGTGGGGGGGGCACCAGTGACTGATGATGACACTTGATAGATGATGTGGACTTGCGAAGGAGGGGAGGGGAGGGGAGGGAGTCAGGGAGGAGGACAGTAAGACACACAATCCTGGCTGCATCTGTGCAAATTTAGTATGCATGAAGAAGTGGGGAGAGGGAGAGAGAGTGAAGGGGAGGAGACAAGTGGAAAGCAGAGAGAGGGAAAAGCACTACAGGGACGCGTGAAGCAGAGAGAGAGAGAAAGTTGTAGAGAGGAGAGGAGGAGGCCGAACAAAAGGTGCAGGCACTTGTTAGGTCATGTGTTGAAAAAACAAAAAGTGAGGGAGAGATTTCTCTTGCAGCATCTCAAAGAGAAGCAGATTGTGTGCTAAAAGGAGGGAAAGCAAAGAAATCCTCGCTGGCAATGCATCACTAGGCACAAGTCCTAGCTAGTCTGTATTCAGCTTTGACAACCCACCAGTCGGCTGAATGAGTGAGGAAGGTGCACCACACACTCTCGCACATGCCGAGATCCAAACACACACCTCGGCTAGCAGCACACACACAGGAGGACTAATGCAGCTTCAGGCTTCTACAGACGCAGAGGAGAAGAAGGTGAGTACTTAAATTCTTGGAGTTTTTCACAGTTTTTTTTTTTTTCTTTTTTAATTTCCATCCAAGTGTGTCTTCATCTGGGCACAACTTAAAAGTAGTGCAGAAGTTGTGCTTCAAAGGCTGCTTCTTGCTGGCACAGCGGGGAACTTGCTGCGACTGCCAACAAGGTTCTACTGAGAGTCACAGCAGCGCGTTCTTCAACCACTGCAGACAATTTGTTTCAGGGAAGTGATCAAACTTTCTACACAAGGAGGAACCAAAGGAAGAATGGATGAAAAACATCAAAGAGTGAGAGTTACAGAAAATACAATACAGGAGGATGTTTACGGGTTTAGGTGCAGGTCATTGAGCAGTGCCAGGTGATGCTTGGGTGCTCTTGAAGCAGTTTGTGGTGATCTTGGCATGGCTGTTGAGTGATGCTAAAGTCAGTGGTCTGTGTGGTTTACTTAAATCTGCCAAAGCTCTCACCACATTCAAACAACTCCAAACTGCAACATGCCTTTCCAGTATTTATCAAGGTGACTGCATTTACTTCCTAGATTTTCTTGCCACATATCGATGGAGACAACAAAACTTTTGGAAAATCCCTTTGCGGTTACATCATGGTGCTTTGCTGCTATTTCATGAGAACATGTTTTGGAGAGCATGTGGGTAAGAGGCCATGTGAGCCGACTTCCAAAGAGGCTCGTTGGCAGCTGGACTGTGTTTTCAACAGCTGAATCGACAGGATGGATCATAGCTGACCCACACCCAGAATACTGAACTAGCTGGCTGGGGAGAAACCCATGATTCATGTGCAGACTTAATCCACCGGGCCTGTTCAGCCTCTTGTTAAACTTTTTTTTTTTTAAAGGAAGGAGGTAGGGGGTCATGGTATGGACACCCAGAGCCTGGAGCAGAGGCAGCACTTGATAGACAGGAAGGGTTAAAGTAGTCTATGGATGCAATGTTTTACTGAATCATTGTGTTCAGTCTTTTTTTTTTGCTTGTGCATAATCAGGCTGACCTCTTCTCTGTGGATGTACAGACAGTTCATATTCATCAATGCTTCATAACCTCCCCCCTCCTGTTTGAATTCACAGCAACACCAGAGCTGTTTCTGGGGAAAGTAACAGAGGGAGTCATGGAGAGTGTATGGGACCGAGAGCCAAATGAGATAAGAATGTGCGATGATGTGAGGATGTCCGGCCTGGGCCTCCTTCTCCCTCTCTCCCTCTCTCCCTCTCTCCCTCTCTCTGGGCTCTTTCCCAATTCTCCCCCACTTTCTTCTTCTATCTGTCCCAATCCATCTTACTCTTTCCCTCATCCACTCCTCCAGATGGTGTGTTTCTGTGCTGTCCCACCACCCAACTAAATGTCTTGGGCTCCTCCCCATATCTTTTTTTTCTTACCCTGTTTTATTTTGTTGAGTTGCCAAGTAACAAGCACTGTGCAACAAAAAAAAAAAAAAACCCTAGCTGTTTGTGCTTTGAGAATATTACTTTCTCAGTCATTTCTCAGACCATTGAGAGATTGTGTATCAGTAAAAACTATGGCTCAGGGTGTAAAATAGCTTCAGGGAAAGTTTGGTGATCATCTAAATTAAACGCAGTGATGAACCGAACTGAGTCATTTAGAGTCTGTCAGGCTCTCCAAACCGACAGGCTTGCATTAGACTTGGAGGACTCCCTGGAACATTCCTTCACTGCTTTATGAAGTCAAAACACTCGTCATAATAGTCGTTTTGCTCGGGTCACGACTTTTGTTTTGCATATTACCACATCATTTTTTATAGACGATACTCGCTTTAGCTGCAGACACGTGCCAGAGGACTGTCTGTGTTGGAAATCTACGCCAGCCAACACGTCCATACTGAGATCAACTAATGGTGATTGCTGGATAAATTCAGCTTCAAACAGAGATAAATAATTGGCATGGAGCCCTCTTAAATAAGTACAGGCAGGGTGTTTTGTGTCTGGGACAGAAATTATACGGGGGGCTTAACCACTGACACGTTGGAGGGCTTCGAAAGCGAGTTAGTTAAATTTATACAAGGTGCTTAACACCACCCAGATGATGGACGTCCCAGCTGAAACAATTAGCGCGGGGACCGTATGATGCTACAACCTGGTCAGGATCAGGACATTCAGATGCCTGGGTGCAACAGGTGTCTCGGTTGTAGCAACACGCTGTCAACACTGCTGACCACTGTTTGCTGAACATAAACACAGACATGCAATAAACACTGGATGGACCCTGTAAACACTTTAGTCTGTATTCACACTGCAGTAACACTTCTGGGTTCAGTTTCTCAACTAGAAAACCTGAGGACCTCACTGCTACTACTCTGACCTCCATCATCAAAGTTAGAGGTCACAGTACATGCACTTCTTACATCATTATAATTGACTGGTGTATTAACCTGAAGCACTAAGACTTGAATTATAGCTCATACATTTATGCTCTTTTCTCCCTCTCTCTCGTCTCTCTGTGTCCTCCTCTGTCACATCCTCTGGCAGATGGACCCGGTGCAGAAGGCCGTGATCAACCACACCTTCGGAGTTCCTCTGGTCAAGACCAAACGGCCAGTCATCTCCTGTAACGTCTGCCAGATCCGCTTCAACTCAGAGGTACTGCTACAGAAATAAACACCACTTTGTCTTCACTGTATTGAACATGCTGTATTTCCCCCTGCATGCAAACTTTTCTTAAGAATGCGTCGGAGGGGCTCTCAGTCCTGTTGCTCTTACGAAAGTTGATATTGACACACCGGATGTGGTGCATTTGTTTGGGCTGTGTTTTGGCAGTTGCGACCCCACTGGAATTTATTTTGTTTTCCAGACAGCGTGGAGTTAGCAGACGTAAGAATCACAGCAGCACAAAGCCCGAGGAGCTGCTGCTGAAATTGAATGAGAAACAGAATATTTGATTTCCTCTTGGGATTTTTTGATTAAGAACACGTGACACTGTCTTGTCATCGAGTAAGAATCTTTTTAGAATTAAATGCAGGAAGTTGTTCTTGTTTCATGATGTTGTATAGAGTTATCAATTAATTTCAACAGTGGTTTCATCTGTTAGTCCATATGGTGTAGCTTGTCTCCACTCATAATTGGAGTTTAATGGCACATTATGCCCTTGGGCAAGTTGCATACATGACTGATGACAAATTAATGAAAGCAAATATCATATGGAAGTATTTTATGAGTAGCGATGCCAAACAATTGTCTGTCTTTTCTTTGTTGCACAGACACATAGGATAGACACATGACAACATCTGCGCCAAATGTCATGTGTGCAGTGTATAATTTGGCTGTGATTCTCCCTATTCAGCGGTGCAGGGCGTACATCCATCCACAATACACAACATTAAGGAGTGGACCTGTGCTATATATACCCCTCACATCTACAATCATGGTTTTCTGTGTGGTCAGGGATCTGCAGGGCTGTAATCTTAAGCCTTCTCTTTGCAGAGTCCTGTGCTGTGTCCTCACCGGCTACAGGAAACAGCTAGAAAGAGATGTTTATATTATGAAATGCTCTGAGACCCTGTGTGCCCTGTTGGAAAAGAGGAGAGTTTAAATATTGGTTTAAAAAGGACAGCTGGAAGGAAGAGGCACAGATTTGTAAAAGCAACTAAAGTGTCCAGATATTTAGAGAACAGAATATTTCCATCATACGACGCTTTGAAAAGTAGACTCTTCTTCACTCATTTTCTTTAATGTCATTCACTGACATGAAACTGAGAGAGATATCTGGGCATAGCTTTCTCCCTTCAAGGAGAGGTGACTCTTCACATGCCAGTATTACTATTATACTATTAGTCATCTGGAAAGTGACTCGAGCTACAACTAGGTGGGTGACTTTATATAACCAGGAGAAATTCTTGTTAATCTCTTCTTTCAAAATCTGCCTAAAATGTATTTATTTACTGTTGTGAGTCTCTACAACCATCTTAAATGAAGTGAAAACAATAAATGTAAAAGCCTAGGATCATCAGTCATCAGGACTGTGTGTGCTGGGTGACACCAGCTCTCTGCTGTTTTTGTCTCTTTCATTCCCTGTATACACATTTAAAAAAAAAGAAAGGGCACACTGCGGTACGTCAGCAATGTCAAACGTGCAGCTGTGCTTTGTTTCTGCTTTCCTAAGTTTGAGCAGAGAAACAACATCCCCCTTACTGCCATAATCTGACTACCCACACACCCACACTGTTTTCGTTTACATAATGTCAACTAATGATAAATATTTCATGGGTGAAAATGATACAGTGAGACACACTTGGAAGCATCCTGAGCCGTGCTCCCAGCCTTATTTTCCAGCTGCCCTTCATGTTGACATTCTCTGTCTTTATCTTCCATCTGTGAGTTGATTGGGTTGCTAAGGTCAAAGAAAGCAGTGGGGGGCTTACCATGTAATGTCATTATCATTGCATTTGTCTTCAAAAGATCCGGCCTTGCCGTCCTGCTCCCACCCTACGCTCCCCTCATTTCACACATCATTTTGCCATCATGCGTCTGTCCCATTTGATCTTTCTCTACTGTGCCTCTCTTTTTCTCTGCCTGTCTCGCTGCCTGCACCTCTTTCTATCTGTCTCCCTCTCTCATGCTGCATTATTTACAGTGTGGAAATGCCTAAAATTGCCTGCCACTACTTATTATAAGATGCATTCGTCAAGGGCAAGGATTAGTGTCTGGCTCTGACAGCCCCAGTGCATCTTGGGAAAGCGGTAGAGAGGAGACTTGGAGGAGAAGGACATGGGGAAAGGATGGTGTGTGGGGGTGGTGGGGGGAGGGTTTGTGCCCCGCTGTCCCTGCATTGTGTGGCGGTGCGAGGTGCTAAATGGTGGTTTATGCAGAATAACCTTGGTGGCATGCTGCATTAGTGACATCACAGGCTCTGTGGCGCTGCATTGACCAACGTCACAGCTGCTGCAGCAGAAGAAGGCTGATAAGCATCTCGTATTTTCGTCCTCTTCTTCGCTCTCTTACTGCTGTCCTCTTTTTTCTTCATCCCCCTTCTCTCTGCCTGCTGCTTGTTTGTTGTCGCCTATCATTTTTCCTTCCTCTTTGTCTCATGTGGAGCTCCAGCTGTACAGTAGTTATGCTGTACAGCTTTCCCCTCTGAATGATAATCATCTTGGAAGGGACTTGTTCGGTTTGAACCCTCTGCATAATGAAACACAGGCATCACAGATGAAGTGGTGCAGTTTTTCCCTCTCTCTGAGATTTTTGTCTCTTTTGTTCCATTCCCATTGTCAGTGCAGCAGTTTATATCACCTGTAGTTTCCTGCCTGGGCAGAAGGTCCGCGTCATGTTACCTCCACTCTCCTTCCCTCCTCTATATCCAGGACCACACACTGATCCCATCGGCTTGTTGGGAGAAGCCTCTGTGGGCACTTTGCCACGTAGCGTCATATACCTATCTCTCCACATTCCCTCCTTCACCTAAAAGATCACTTCTCTTTCAGCAGCCCCCCACTCCTCTTCCCCCACAGCTCTCTCCACGTTGATCTGCAGGCTTTACTAGAGCCGTTCCTTAAGACCCTTTGACAGGGTACCGTTATAGCCGAGCGTGTCATTGTGATTTACAAAAAAACGTGCTCTTCTAACTTACAGCGGCCAATGCCCAGGGTTTACAGTTCATCACGTCCAGGATGCCATCAGATACACATAGAAAGCAAACATACACAAACAGGGCTCAGTAACATTACTCATCACCCCCGGCCTGCTTCGCCTATAGCCGGTCTATCTCCACAGCCTGTGGTCACTGTGTTGAACTAAGGGTCAGTCGAAATTCTCCAAACCTTTCAGCACCTATAACAGCTGTCAGCCGCTTATCAAGACAAAATCTGTCCCTGGCAACTAACTTTAATCCAGTCACTTAATAGATGTCTTTATTATTGGCCCCTTGATACAATTATTTGACTGACAGAGCACATGTGATGGCACCTCAGCTCACTCAGTGTACTTGTGGGGTCAAGTGCAGTACTGACTTAATGTGTCTGTATCAGCAAGGAGCCTGTTTGTGTTTTTCATAGAAGGGACACATAAACTGTATTAGACAAGATAAACAAATGGCTAATAGGGTTACACAAATCCCCCCTGCGCACCTGTGCATGGGTGTATGTGTGTGTGTGTGTTGGTCAGCTGATGTGTGTTTCTGTTTTATAGTCGCCCCTGTGAAGCCAGACGTTTGGCGACAGCTCAGTATAGCAACCATGCATCTCATCCTCCATGTTGTCCCTGACTCACATACCTTTGTGCAGACACAGAGAGACTAGAGGCAGACTCCCCTGATGTCCCGGTACTCTCCTGACAAATGATTCACCTCTGTTGTTTACTCTCTGAACAAACACATTAGCTAGAAGCTAGCGTTTCATCGGGAGATTAGCCACACCAGCTCCTGTAATAGATCTCTGCACCATTGTTTTCTTTGCAGGGATGCGGTATGATCTTCAGTCCCTAAAAACCACCAGACTCAAAGTACGGATCCCCATTTTATCTTTACTGTGAGATATGCTATATGACAGGCACTGTGCTGCCTGATAACATGTATATTTAGGTTTCAACCACTTCACAGACGAGGTATTAAGTTAGAGATTGTCCAAGAGTCTGACTCTGTCCATCCAGCAGCTGAAGGTACAGTATTTATGTTGCCAGCCTTACATTTAAATTGTGCTGTAATATTGCGTGTGTGTGTCCTAGAAAGAGGGTAGTGTCAGGGCTGGACTAATGGGGCCTCCAGGCAGATGTGGCATCCCACTGACCCCAAGTTCAACTCCCCTTGGCATGGCTGTCAGAGTGGCTGTAGTAATGAAAGCTGGAGCCAAGTGCTGTCAGGGTGTATGAGCAGTGTGACTGCAGAGGATGTAAATGTTAAAACTTCAATGTAGAAAAACAGATATACTGTCACTGACCTAGCATACAGATTTATAATTTATTGGAAATTCAAAAACATGACAAAACGATGACTCGGGGACAAAAGGACAGAAAGGTCTTTGTCTCAAATGTCTCCACCTCTGCATCATTGCATCTTTTTGATCTTGCCTGTAATCCATCCACCGAAAACCTGCCTGCTGCTTTTCATGACTCCTGTTCCCCGAGTATATTGAATAACATGATATCATATGCAGGCATGTGCAGGTGTCACGGTGAGTCTGGTTCAACCTGCTGTCTACCTGTTGACATGGGTGTTTACTTACATCATGAACTTGTTTTCTTTCTTTCTTTTTTTAGAGCCAGGCAGAAGCCCACTACAAAGGGAACCGCCATGCCAGGAGAGTCAAAGGCATCGAGACCTCTAAAAGTCGTCCTCAAGAGGGGGACAAGCCCCACAGTCTGCCCCCCACCTCCTCCCCATCCCCACCTGGAGCCCCTGGCACTGCCTCAGACAGTGAGCCCAGCAAAGCGGGTGAGAGAACAGAAAACACCAGCAGGAGCAGAAACACAAAAAAGTTGTTGTGAGAGTTTTGTTGTAGAAATAATCACTTCAATCCATGCAGGATGTTCAGAAGCTTATGGTTTTTTTCTGGAGAGAGAAACGGAAAATATGCAAGAATAACAAAGGCGTCTAATCACAGCGGCTTTGCAGGGTATTGCTGATCTTGTGAGAATCTCAGCTCTCTCTGTGGTCTGATGTGGCTGCAGTATATCTCATCGCACACAACACAGTCGCACAAACTGCAGGAGCTGATAATGACAGTGCTGTTTATTATGTGAAAAATCTAATTTAATTCAGAAAATTGTTAACTGAACACATCTTCCTGCTACGAGGATTGTAGGGAGTCTAATAATAGACTGTAATGCAAGTCAAAATTAGTTGAAACTTGGAGTACTCAGAAAGTTACTCTGATTACTTAAAGTGGGACAAAGTTTAGGCAATAACTTCTCTTTTTCCTCTCTGGACATATTAAATACTAAATTGAATTGAGCTGTAACTTCAAAGCAGTTGGTCAGTCTGAAGCAGCTCAGTACAGTTAGCAAGTGCTGGAAAATGTTTGATGAAAACAGGCAATGATCACATGACTGAAGGCTGATAGAAAATCTCACCCCATTTTCGAATAAGGTTGAGAAGATTGAATAATCAAAAATTTTATTTCAAAATAAAATCCTACTCTAACTTTAATTTAATATATTATAGTTTATTCAGTCAGGTTTTTTTAGTAGACTTGCTAACATGAAATCAGTCGTCAGGTTGATCAAAGTGAAATCTTTGTGCCAGTGTAATCACAGCCATCCTATGTTTAGCTGAGCAATGCTAAGCTAGTTGCATCTTTTTAAAGAAGCCCACAGTGTTGTGCATTCATCTGTGTCTTTGCACTCTCCTGAGTTTGCCACATTTGATACAGAATCAAAATAACCACATTGCATGAGCCCCCATATGGTGATAATAAGTGCTGCGACTGACAGAGAAAAATAAAGATGACACCACTGTGGAGGAGTCTGACGGACCAGAATCTAAGCCAGCATCTAAAAGGACAGAGACAGCAGCTGATCGGACTGTAATGAAAAGTAACTCACTGTTGGAAGATTAATTTAATAGTTAGTAAGGATGCAAGGCATGATGAAGGCATTGCATTAGCAGCACGTCTTTAACTCTGTTGTGTCCGTCTTACTCATCTCTCCCTGTCTGGCTCATCTTTGTATTTTAAGCTATAATTCAGAGTCACTACGGCTACTATGTGCATCTGCCCTTCTCCTTTCTCCACTCTGAATTTTCCATTCCCTCAGTGTCACCGCTCTCTCCCTGGATCAAACAGCAGGGAATGAATAGCCCAGCCATGTTTTGGTGACATTTACAAAGGTTTCTGTAGCTGACTGTTTACCAGACATTTCCATCTTATTGATGGGAGGGCATAGAGCAAACACCATGAATGAAAAAAAATGAAACTCAGGGTCAGTGAAGGCCAAAATGCAGCTTTGGAGAGCAAAAAGCTGTAGCATTTCCCTGCTTGATTCTCTCCATAAAAATAACGCTTCAGATTTTTTTCTCAAAATAGAAAGAAGGCTCTACCTATTTACTCTTTTTCCACATGGGGAATCTGAGATCAGCTGCAGTCCCATCCCCTTAAGTGAGACTTCCTGTGGCAAACTCCAACAGTATGAGAAGCCAAAACAAGCTTGCCATGATCGAGATCTGAAAGTAGCAACATGTGAAAGAATGCCTTTTTCCATCCAAGTCTCTTTCTCGTGACCCTGGAACCTCATCTCTTCCTGGTTCTGCTGCATGCATGCTGGCTTCTCAGTGTGTGTGTGTGTGTGTGTGTGTGTGTGTGTCCTCAGTGTGATCCTCTGCTCCGTGGTAGGCTGACAGATCTCTGGGAGCAGGCAGCTGTGCATTTCCTCAACTGGGAAAGCAGTGTCTGGGGGACAGACGCTGTGGTTGGGGGTGTGGAGCCTCACACAGCTCAGTTTGGGGCAGTTACTATGGGGCTGTACACACACTTCCTGCACGCACATATGCACACATACACAAACAAAGTGGTGAGGCCCTTGCAAGCCCCCAGATGGACGAATGAGGAGATGATTTCCCACAGTAAAAATCTGTTACAACATAGAGAAGCATTTGTTGTTGATGTGTTTTTTTCCTGTGAATGGTCTTGTTGTTTGTCTCGGATTTTTAGCATTATCACAGTTCTGAGATATGCAGATATAATACAATAGTTTCCCAGTCTATCATTAATGTTGTGACCTTCTCTATTATACTACATCATTTCTCATTAACGTATCAAACGCAGTCACCCATGATGACCATAATCGGGGCACATCAGGACCTTGCTGGAGGCTCAAACAGTGAAAGGTTGTGACACACTGTCGCTTCTTCAACCTTACGGCTCCGAGAGCAGGTCATGAGCTTTACAGCCCTCAAAGGGTTTGTGGTTAGCGCTGCCCCCAAAGAGGAGGCCCTTGGCTTTAGGGGATTTGGACTGGTGAGCTGAGGGTTTGGCTAGGTCCGCCGGCGATGGAGAGGCAGCTGTTACATTGGAGAGAAACTCTGCTGCTCCCTCCCTCCATCCCTTCCTCTTTATCCCTCTGCTGTCTGACACTCCCACTCTAATGAAGGGCCCTGTTAAAACCACCCTGATATTATAGCACTCTTTAGTCCACACAAACACTGGCAGGCGCGCACACACCCAAGGTCAATTAAACAGATGACTTTCATGTGAGGGCTTGAGTTGCATGACTATGGCGTGACTGTAGTATCGGGTTACACAGATCTGATGTGCTTTTCATGCTCTGTCTATTTACTGGAGTTAAAATTAGGGAATTTGCCAGGTTTGGGTGTATGTACAGGGTCATTTGATAAAAATCTACTTGAAATAACTACCTGATGAATGTATTTTGCATGACTGTGCATGCGCGCGTGTGTTTGGGACTCAGAGTTCGGATGCAGGCCAGACTGGGAAAAGGCACCCAAATGCATTATGAATGTGGCTCGGCTCTTGTAAGGCCAGCATTGGGTTTCGTAGCTCGTTAATCATTAAGAATAGGCACGGTGGGGGCACTGGTGGCAGACGGAGTCATCCTGAGTAAGCCTCACACACGCCGAGAAGGAGGCTCATCTACAAAACTGCCATTTTTACACCTCGTCAATACCCTATAACTCTGTGTTAAACCTCCAGGTATTTTTGCATAAACAGTAAGATGACAACCTATAACTCAAAATATTAAAAGCCTCTGTAATCTGTTTGCTTTGGTTTGACATTTTAAATAATAAAAGCACATCTACAAATTTTTGCTTTGTGTTTGGCTTCAAGTCCTATTGGATCGCTTACACTCTGTATAAATGAGGAACATTTGCTTACATAGGCACTCCTTAAAATACCGCCTTCCTCACTAACTCAATTATAAGATATTTTTTGCATTTCCAAGGCGCTGTCAAAGACAATAGGACAATGAGAGATTTCATGCTGCACGCATTGAAGGAATAAAGATGAAGTCAGACTGCTGCAGCAAACAAATTCTTCAGCCCTGAATTTGAATTATTCAGTATTAAATGCCACGGGTTGATAAACAAAAGGTTTCCCCATGGACTGCATACTGTACATAGCTTTAATTTCCTGGAGTGGATTAAGGAGGCAATACAGACAAACCAGGCTATAGTGTAAAGCATCTGGACTGAGTTATCTGCCTCTGCTGACCTCTCCCCATGAATAATACCTTGTTCTGTCGAGCTATGAGGTCACCTCGCAGGGAGGAAGGTCTCCCTTATCAATCATTCATTTGACGTAAAGAAGATCCTGAGTTTTTGGAGAGTGTGTCACAGTGGGATTCTCAGGCTAAGAAAAATATAGTCATTTATCTCTGAGGGAATATACTTAATGTAGAATCAATCTTGTGTGCTTTTCATCTTCAGTCCCTAATTCTGGCAAAAAGAAACACCTTGTGAGGAATTTGTGATGTTCAGCTGCTGAGACAGATCATTATTGTGTTACTGTGGCTGTGGAGCCTCTACCTGATCTGGTTCTGAGGGGGATAAGTGTAAAAGACAATCACTGTGGTACAGCATGAGGTGAAACAGTCGCTCAATGTTGGTTTGGTGTGGCAGACCTCCAGGCCATCATGGATCATGAAATCCCTCATTACTATTTGGCCAACCACCCCTGTTCACTTGATTTTAACTTGAACCACATGTTATGAAGGCTGTGGATTCAGAGCTTATTTCCCTGCATTGTGAAGAAGTCACAGACATACCTGTGTGTGGGTGAAGCTCATCAACAACATCGGAGACAACTACTTTTTTTATTACTATTATTTTTGGCTTTCTGCACGTATACATGCTTTACTCATCTTAACCAGCCCCAGCAGTGCTGTGACAGAGCAGGCACATTATGATAAAAATCACAAACCTTCCAGAGAGCACGTACCCTCCAACAGCACTTTGATCCAGGACTGCTTTATGGACTCCTCGATGCCATATAGAGTCAGAATAAGAAATATTCTTTTAAACAAAACATCTGTTTGACAAATGCTTGACGCAGCCAGCAGCTCTGCAGCTGGAACGTCCCGTATGGAAAGAGAGGGAAGTTTGATCTTGGAAAGCAATGGAATGGAAAGCACTCACAATGGCATCTTCACCCGAGATGATGCAATGGAGTAGTCGGACCAAAATACACAAATTATTGTACAGTCACGTAAGAGTCAGCGTGGGGGGAAAAAAAAAAACAACAAGAAATTTTATATCACAGTACCATCACAGTCACTGTCATGTAACAAAATGACAATGCATGTGGGAATCCTTAAAAGGAAATTAAGCAGTTAGAGTCAATATTTGTTTTCTTCCCAGAAATACTGCATTTTATCCCTTTAATACCATAATCCAGGGAGGCTTTCTGCGGCCTGCCTTTGGCGCTAACATCCTGTGGAGTTTAGAGAAAGGCCTCCTAGTTCCTGCTGATGGGGGGAGTTCTGAATACTCCACCCAAATTTAGGGGGTCTTTGTTCAGCTAACGCTCTCCACTTAGTGAATACCAAAGGCCTTGCGTATGGGAGTGGCTGACTAGAACCACATGTCTGGTAACATATATATAAACATGTTCAGTGATGAAAAAAGAACAAGTGACCATCATGCCGATGAAGTCAATGATAAGAAATCAGAGGGAAGAAACTCGGAGAGTATGCAGCAGGAAAAGTGAGAGGAGAGCTCACTTAATGGTATTTTTTTTGGACTTCATGTGTTGCCCTGTGACAAAAGCGAGTGCCATTATTGCTTCAACCACAGCCAAAAACAACAGGTGTGTGAGAAAAATCGAAACATGCGTAGGCTGAGGCTGAGGTATCTGTTTTCCGTTTCTGTCTTCGGAAGCACTTCAATAAGATGAGACCACATCAGTAAAACTGGTCTGAAGACTTCAAAAAGCCTAGCAGCATATTAAACACGTGCCCATCCCTCTATACACGTGGGTCATATGTTTTCCTCCTCAGATCTACTTTATGTGTAAGTCAAATTAAAAGGAGTCTTTTTTAAGCAATTAATGCCTACAGTATAGGAAAATGAAGGCGCTTTACGTTGGTTTGTCTGATCTATGGAGCAGACTGTGGCTTCCACATTCAACTGGGAGTGGTTAGCGATGTGGTTAGACCCAGCACAGTTTTATTTTCAGGGGCACTTTGCTTGTCAAAAACAATGAGGGGATTAGTAAAACACATTACTGTTTAAGTTAGGAACTCTTTCTACAGTAAAATCAGTTCATGGCACATTTTTTGATGCTTACTTTATGTCTTTCTTTGCTTTTCTTTGTTTCTGCAGATGAAACACGGCCTCTACC
>OOFC01042814.1:0-15266 GCA_900323345.1 Pseudochromis fuscus
TGATATCATTACACAATCCTGAATTTCTCTATCATTCTATACAAAAAAATAGAAGCTTGGTCCAACCACTGATACCAGCTAACCTTGAAAGAATAACGTCAGAGTGAATTCAAGACAAATAGTCCAGATCAGACATCCTGGATGTAAAACAGCAGTAGTTTGGATGTAATTTTTCATTGAGGAAGTAATATCTCACTCCACTGATGACTTCCTCCTGAAATGCTGCCTTTAAAAATGACTTTCAGTCTCTAATGCCAAGTTTCTATTGATATTTATAAACAGTGATTGTGTGTTTGTTGTTGCAGCTCTGCCCCCTGGTGGCCAACGCAATTTCTGACTTAAACAATCAGCTGAAAACTCTCAATGGTAAAACATCCTGTTGTTTCAAGCATTTATGTGTTTTACTGATGTTAAATGTGTGAGTGACCTTCTCCTGTCTCTTCCCAGTCTTAGCCAAAGTGGACAAGTTTGCAGAGATTGAATACTCCATGGTGTCATCACCAGTAGTTTCTCAGTCTGCTGTGGAGCTGAGCATGAAGGTAAACAACTGTGTGTGACTACACATTTCAGAAGGATCCAAAGGCACAGTTTTGTTATTTCAGAAAAATGTTTTCTGTGTCTGTCTGTTTCTAGGGTGAATTTTACAACATCGGGAAGCATCAGGAGCCTCCGTTCTCCGCCGTGGCCTTTTCCCTGCCAGACCAGACCAACAACATGTTGTACATGGGCCTGTCTGCCTTCACCGCCAACTCTGCAGGCTTCGTGTACAACAAAGCCGGAGTCCTCAGCCTGTACATCACCGATGACATGGTGCAACTCATGATTCTAACATGATCTGCTTTCACCATGTCACACAGATCTACTCACTGTCCATTGCTCTGTCACAACAGATCCCAAAAAGCTCTCCAGTCCGACTTACCACCAACACGTTGGGGATCCTCATCCCACAGGTGACGACACAGGCCTCTGATTTCATGACAAGCAGTAATGTCCTTAGCAGTTTGTCAGAGGTAACACTGTTTTTGTCGTGTTTTTTACAGATTGCCAGAAGATTCCCGGGTCTGATGGTGAAACTGATGGCGAAGACCGAGAAAAATCCCACTATCACTTTTGAACCCAATAATGCTACAGCTGAGGCCACTGGCACTGTGACGGCCTACGCCATCCAAGCCAACGACACGCTGACACCTCTGTTTGTCCTAAACCTGGTGAGTTACAGAGCTGATATGAAAGGCTACTGTGTTACTACAAAAACACTGAATGTTACTTTACTGACTTGACAGGTGACCAGTGTCAGTTTCAAAGTGTCTGTCAGTGGAATGAAGCTGGCTGGACAGATCACCCTCAACGAGTGAGTTACTTAAAAAAAAATAAATAAATTGAAAAACTACAGCAAAAAAAACGTAAGGTAAAAATGAACTTGCATTCTAATTTTGCTTATTTTGCAGAGTTACTTCGACCCTGAACACCAGTTATGTCGGCTCTTTTCCAGTAAGTGTTGCCTTCTCATACATGTCACATTGGGTACCATCAGCAACAACTTAAACTAACCCTGGTTCTAACACACAGACAAGCATCCTCAACAACATCATCCAAACAGTTGTGAAAGTGGTGCTGATACCGAAAGCGAACAGTAAGTTTTTAAAGTTTCATTTACTTTAAATCCCAAAAAAAGACCCTGAAACATTAAACTGCAAAATATAAGGGAGATGTTACAGTTTAGAAAAGCCGTGCACAAACAATTTTGATGAAAAATTTCAGAGCTGAAATATTATAATATAGTTTTGTAAGACCATCAACATTTTGGCTCCCTTATCACCCCTGTAAGTCCCACTGCAATGAAATGAGCACTGGGTGAAAGAAGACAAGTACAGCAACCCAATGAGGAGGAAATTATGTATGTAGGGTAAAAATTGTGGGAGATATGACAGGCTGAAATGAACTGAGGTGTATTTTTCACAGGTGTGATGTCATCATTCAAAGTCCTAACATTGCACGGTTCAATTTACTGTATCTATCATATTTTAAATGTTCACTTCAGGCTTTTAAAATCTGAATGAGCAAACTAAGATCAGTGGAGGAGGGAAAAATTATAATATTTTCTGCATCTCTGAGTCCAATGGATGACTTATAAATAAATGAGATGAGATGAAAATATACAAGCACAAGGATATGAAATGTGCACCTTTGAGTCAAGTAAACCAAACAAAATTCTCAATGAATTAAAGTTTTCGTAGTGTTGTAGTCAAGACCGCACCAACCGAGACCAAGGCATTACCAAGACCAGAGAGTATCGAGACCGAGACAAGACCAAGACATTGGGAGGTCAAGACCAAGACAAGACCAAGACTGTATATATCAAAGAAAAACCACAATGATACTGATTATCAAACAAATCTGATGAACTACACTGATTCAGTGTTAGTGACTTTGAACTAGCTAGCACAGCATTAGCTTTCTGGCTCATTGCTGAAGCAAACGATCGACTTCCTGCAGCCGAAGCACCAACATGGAGGACGCTGTAGACTGGAAATACTTCCCGTTGGTCACATCTAAAGTTCAAGCCATTTA
The DNA here is from genome assembly GCA_900323345.1 of Pseudochromis fuscus. Lineage (NCBI taxonomy): Eukaryota > Metazoa > Chordata > Actinopteri > Pseudochromidae > Pseudochromis > Pseudochromis fuscus. The sequence continues at coordinate 2,572 of OOFC01042814.1, forward strand.
CTGGTGTAGTGAACAACGTTTCCTTTGCATAAGAGCCTGACAAGTAACGCCTGGGGGCTCGATTAATACCTGGCGTGTTCATTGTTATTCCGTTATCTTGCTTTTGACAATGCTACACAAGCTAACTTGGCTGTAACATAAATTCGTTGCTATGAACGTCAGCAAAAAAACGATCGTGGGAAGAAAATAGCTTATTTTCGCACAATGTCTTAGGATGGTGTGTTGAAATTTTCTGATTTTAATTTCCCCAGTGTAGCCAATTTAACGGTTAATTTACCTGTCCTTATGCGTCCTCTCAATGTGCCGATAAAAGTTTGATGTTGTCCCAGCGGTTCCTGTGAGTTGTGCGCCACAGAATTTGCACACTGCGGAGTGTAGTCACTTGCATGCTGTTTTGCAGATTAACTCTTAGTGATTTTGGAAACCAAACCTGATGATTGCTGAACCTGCCGACATTTTTAATTCCTTCCCGGGGGCGCAGCGTCTCCAGTTGTCTTCATCCAGGCTGTGTACAGGGGGCGTGTCACTCTGGATGCTTTCTGCTGCTTTCTAGTTTTCTCGCTTGTCACAGTAGAGCTGTCCTGGTCTCGACCGGTCTTGATCAAAAATCCGGAGTCCGATTCGTCCGAGACCGAGACAAGACCGAGTGAAAACGCCTTTGATTCTCGAGTATTACAACACTACCTTTATGGGATTGTTGTCTGCTAATTTACTGGATGTCCTTCATGTGCGCTTCTTAGATAATTTTGTATTCATAAGGTATTTCATAAGTTTTTGACCTTGCACTCTGCTGGTGTCTCTATTATCTTTACCTTCGCCAAGAGGTTGTGTTTTCACCTGCAGCTGTCTGTTTGTTAGCAGCATTTGCTTTTTGTATTTATTTTTGAGAGATATTACCCAAGGAACAAATGACTAAATGATGGCCAATATCAGAGGATTGGAAATAAAAAATTAAAGTAATAATTCCCAATGTCTTACAATGAGTGACATTTTTAACAGGGCAGTGTCACTATTTCAACACTAGAGGGCAGCAGTGTTCAGTCTAGCATCAGTACAGCTGGATCATGCCTTAGTGGATGTTTGTACTTCCAGTGTTTTTCAATTTTCATCTATATATGGATTTGTTTTTTCATTATTTTATTGTAATTGGATTACATTTGTAAACTCATTGAGTGCTATTCTAAATCAAATTGTAATCTTAAATAATTTCAAGCCATATTCAGTGTATTAATAGTAGCCTACTACATGAGTATAACACATATAATAACTCTATTACACAAGCCTTGTTGATAATAACATTATGCTGTGCGTTGCAGTGGAGTTTTCTGACTGATCTAAATTCATGTATTTTATATCACAGTTAAACTTGCTCAGGGATACCCCCTCCCTGCAATTGGAAAAATGAAGCTTGTGAACACCCAGGTTCAGGTCCTGAAGGTCAGACACTCAACTTCTTCTATAAAACAATATATGTCTCTGAGCCTGTTGCATTTGTTACATGACTTTGATGTGATATTAAGATGATTCTAGAAAACACAAATTTCCCAGTGATGAAAAGATGTGATCATCTCAAAGTTGTTCACTGTGTTTCTCCAGGACTACGTGATGATTGGGACAGATGTTGAGTTCACAGGCTGAGCTGCCTTCATGAAAACTCCCAGGATTTGTTTCTGCTTCTACAATAATTAAAGCAAAATCATCAGGTTATAACTACCACAGAAATACAAAAAAAAATCCCTGAATGAGTATTACTTCTGATTCTTCTGATCTCCAGTTTATACCATTTGGATATCGACTCATGATTTTATCCATTTTGTGTATTTTGTCATCATGGTTTGTTTTTCAACTGTGTGGATGAAAACAGCAGGGTCACTGCAGTCCTGTCAGTACAGGAGACACTCTGCAGAACGAGGTTTACTGCTGTCGACACAATCATCCTTCTGGAGCTAACGTGCTGCTTCCAGCGCAGATCACAGCACTTTCTGCTGCTGACTGGAGGTAAATTCTTTCTCCAAGTTTCTGACTTTGTGCCTCACGGAGCGATTTGACAAATGTGCTGATCTGTGACATTTTCACTGCAGTTTGGAGAATCCCAGAAAAAAACACCCCCAACAATTCACAGTAATGTGTATTCAACAAACTTTAGTATCTTGAGTATCAAGATTTCAACAAACATAAATTGACTGTATAAATAACATATTCAGGTTTTCAAAGATCATGAGCCTCCGTGTGCTTTCAAAGTCAGACATCTGTCACTCAATGACATGTTTCATGTTCCTGTCTGGGTCCACATGTTCATGCAGAGTCTCCCTCAAGGAACTGTGACTCAAGGCTCGACCTCTCAGGCTCTGGGAGCTGGCGGACAAGATCTACATCAGAGACACAAAGAATGGATGATTGAACTGTGTATCATGGATTACCTTAAAGATCTACACTGTGGTGATGGATTAAATAATGTACCGTTTGGAGTGAAACCACTTCTATCCAGTAACCTTAACCCTTTGTGGTATTATGATAATGGCATGTCAACTAAATATGGGTTTTACATTATTCAATTACAGGTGTACAAAACATCTTGATGTTTTATTTTGCTCAGTTTTGATAAAAATTGATGGAATTTTACTTTAAAATAAACTCTGGCCGCTGCTGACATTATTATTTAAGAGTTGAACAGTTTTAAATGAGGATTATTTTAACACACAAAATGTTCACACCCAAAAAAAGACCCTTTAAATACATCTGAAGCAGTTTTCTATGACATTTACACTGATGAGGAAACAGAATTCAACACTGTCCGAGTCCCCATTGGTGCCAAGAAGTATGTGACATCACCTTTTTGCTACAAAGCCCCGCCCACTTTGAACCAATGAGAAGAACACAGACAAATAACTGAAGCTGTTGTAACGTTTCAGAAGATAGTGCGTTCATGTGGGAGCTGATAACATCTACTAAGGAGGTAAATAATAAACATTTAATAAAACTTTAATAAAAACTGTGACGGAGATCTGCACTTACATGGAGAGGGACATTTCACACTTGGAAAAATAAACTTGCAACAGCTGCAGTGACACTGTTTCTGAAGGACCATCAGCATATCTATGATAAATCTACCAAAAATATCAGAGGTGCTGACTGTCTGAAGCTGTGTGTATGTCTATGAACCATGACCCACCTTCACCAGCACATACTCTCCACCACTGATGGGGGCCATGCTGGACTCTGTAGGCCGAACAGCAACATCCTCTTTGGGGAAAATCACTTTCATGTTTCCATCAGTTCTCCCACACAGGTCCTCAGCAGATCTTTTACTGTCCTGCATTAAAATGGAAACCAGAGATGAGCATTGTTGCCTGGTAACAGGTTAAAGTAACCGAGTACCGTGTTATTACAAGATGACTACTTTTATCCATAATGAGCTGTGTTACAATGTGTTTGATCACTTTCTACAGAGAATAATCAAATTCCAGCCTCCCTCCAAAGTGACTGAATACAAGCTGATTATTGGTGAAGGTTAAAAAAAACCTCTTTGATCTGCTCCCTCTGATGCCGGTTACCATCAGAGCCATTTTTCCACAGCAGAGTGTTCAATACATGTGTACAACACCTGGTTACAGAATGACTAACAGTGCTCAGTAATTAATGTTGAGCCCTGTGTGCAGTACTCACTCCTTCCACCAGGACGAGCTGTGTGCTGCCGATGAGAGCAGTGTTCACCCTCAGAGCTTCCTCTCTGAACACACTGATGACCTCCTCCAGCCTGCGCTTCTTCACCTCTGCCGGCACGTCGTCCTGCAGCCGATGGAAGGCGTGGGTTTTCTGAATATTAGGAGCACAACCGGGCGGTCAAAACAAAAAGTATTCTGGATGTATTTCCAAGATGTAGGACGCTGTAGTGGTGCAACAGGAGCTCACCTTTCGCATACTGTAGGCAAAGAGGAAGCCCACATTGTAGCCCACCTCTCTGATCAGAGACAGAGTCTGCTGATGGTCGTCTTCGGTTTCACCACAGAAGCCGGAGATGAAGTCACTGCTGAGACTCACATCTGATGCACAGATATAAGCAGTATTAAGAAAAATTAGTTTTAGGGATTACATGTGATTTTAAAATGACTGTCCAAAGAAAACACCATATTCCTACCAAAATTTTAAAAAATTATCACACACAAGAGGTTTGTTAACCATGCTCTCCAATGAGAGAGCTGTACATCAACAAGTGGCTTCTTCTTACAGTATTTGGGGAAATGTAATTGTTTGTGTTCTGGCCAAACCGACTCATCCAGTCTGTGAGCTGCTTGCTGAAAAGACGCCACAATTTTTTTTTCAGCAATCTGCTGGCATTTCAAGGTCTCACTTGTTTTATGTCGTGCAATAAGTACAGTGTTTTTTCCTAGAAACAGGAGCACAGCAGGCACCTGTCTAACAGTCTCGATTGTATCTGCTGTGTCTTGTGCAACTTCAAGATCAACTTCCAAGTAATACAAATTTCTTACTATATGCAAAAACTTATTGATTATAGTGTTACCTACAGACAGGTGACAAATTGAAGGAGAAACCTGAGTTCAGTACCTGGGATGATTTGCTTAATGTTGTTCACAAGCTCAAGGTAGGCTTCTCTGGTGTAACTGTGCATTTTTTTCAAAGAAAAGACAAATTATTAGGATAATAATTTACATTTTAAAGAGATGTACCAACCTAAATTCATTAAAAAAAAAACATGTGTGTCGTCTTACCCACGGCGCATTGCTTTTAAGACTTGGCTGCTTCCACTCTGGGCTGGAAGGTGGATCTGTTTACAAATGTTCCCTCGTTCTGCAATCAGATGCAAAACCTGTAAAAACCGACAAACAGACGAAGTCAGGAAACCTCAAAGAACAAAGTGTAGTTGTAAAATTACTTCTATTACATATTTATTCAGCCCCAACCACAAGAATTGAAAAACGAGACAAGTATATCAAGCACCTCATCTGGGAAATCTTTGGGATGAGGAGATGTGAATCTGATCCTCATGTCAGGATCAATGAGTGACACCTGGTCCAGCAGGTCAGAGAAACGCAGGCCTCCCCGTTTTGTTTTGTAGACAGTGTTAAAGCCTCGGCTGAGTTTGGTCGGGTCTGAGCCACTGAACTGCTCCTCTGACGTGTCTCTGTAGCTGTTCACGTTCTGACCCAGCAGCATCACCTCCTTCACCCCCTGAGATGGATCAAAAAATAAAAACACTGTAAGACTCATTATGAACAATTTAAAAGAAAAAAATGAGGGATATTATCTTTTTTTTTATTCCACACACTCTGTGCTCACATCAAAAAACTTGTGCCTCATTAACCTCAGGTAACAGTTAATGGAGTAAACAGTCGCCATCACAGAAAAGGAGTTGGATACAGACTCTGAGAAGTTCACTGCTTTCTAACTTCAGGTTTTTCTCATATTCAAACCTCCAACTGTCACTTCCTCAAGTGACAATGGGGGAAATTGACTGACATGCCAGTTCCTTCAGCTTGTGAGGTTTCAATCATAATGTATTCCATATTCTGCCTATTATTCTGCATGTTTTACTTTCTCAAACTCAGCATGTCCTGGCCTGAGTTCTATTCATTACACTTATTTTAATAAAGTGTCAGAGTTTAACCATCTGAGGTCATAATTTACCTGGTCAGACAGCATACGAACTTCCTCCAGGATGGAGCTGACAGGTCGACTCCTCTCTCTCCCTCGGGTGAAAGGAACAATGCAGTAACTGCACATGTTGTCACAGCCTCGCATGATGGACCTGCCGACACACAGACACCTCAGAAGATACAATATAAGAACACAGCGCGAAAAAAAGTGTGCAGCTTGATTAACAACGTACACAAAAGCACTGTGTCCGTGAGCAGCATGGTGGACGGGCATGATGTCAGCGTAGGTCTCCTCTAAAGACAGCAGCACGTTGCTCGCCTGTTGACCTCCGTCAGCAACAGTCAGGAGGCGAGGAAGGTCCCGGTAAGCATCTGGACCGGCGAGAATATCGACCAGTTTCTCCCGCTCCAGGATCTCTGTCTTCAGCCTCTCCGCCATGCAGCCTGGACAGACACACACATCATTTTAGCTACTGTAGGACTGTCACATGAGTGTGCTTTAGTCGGCTTACTTACCTAAAATCCCTATTTTCATCGGCATGTGGGTCTTTAATCGTTTCTTCTTCATGGCCGTTAGTTGTTGTAGTCTGTTCCAGATTGTCTGCTCAGCCTTTTCTCTGGTGACAAAATTGTAGAGCTACTAGTTTGTATAATTGCACAAGCACAAAACATCATTATATCTTTTCGAGACTTTCAGGATTGGAGTATGATCTTACCTGATGGAGCATGTCACCAGAAGGACAACATCTGCCTGCAAGCACAAGAAGTACTGTAACCCAACTATGCTGAAATAAATAATGTTGAAATGGCACAATACTGGTGTGCTGTACCTCATTTAGCTGAAGTGTGCGTTTATATCCCTTCTTCTGTAGCACAGACCAGGCGATCTCTGTGTCATTGACATTCATTTGACATCCATAGGTTTCAAAATACACTGCAGTAAAGCAAAATACCACTTTAGCATCACGGCAAACAATATATTAAACTTAAAGGTTGTTTTCAGTCATGCGAACTAACCTTTCCTTGAGTTTCCCATCTCCAGGTCTTCAGAGAGATAACTGTCTATTTCTGTGTGTTCTCCATCTGCTGCACGTGTCTTATTCACTGAAACTCCTTTAATAAAATCCTGAAAACTTGGACCGGATGATATCTGACTCCTCACAGTTGTTCTCCTGTCTCTCGAAGTGACGGTGGTGTTGACTAATTGAGAACAGTATCGGGCCTGGATACTCCTAGTGAATGTAAACAAGGGTTTTAAAGTCCTGAGGTGTTCCATGTTTAGCTGGTTACGAGAACAAAAGGGTTGTCGGCTCTAAATTACCAACAATACACTTTAAACATTACTGTGTAGCTAGCATTTTATCATTAGTCGGATAAATGACAACTTAAGCGCTACGTTCAATAAATGTCATTCAAGCACTGGTGTCATGTGGAGCCAAAGATGAGTTAACAACAAGAGAGTTCACTCCCTGGTCCAACTACTCAAGATTGTAGAAACCCGGAAAACGAATTAACTGTTTAAAATGAAAAATGGCGCCGCATACTAAGAGTAGTTTGGGGAAAAGTTGGCAAAAACGCAACTTTTTTTTTTTTAGCTCTAAATAAACAAAACTATCACGACCGACATTGTGTTAGCACGAATTCTGCTGCACATGCGGAAAAACACAAGCACGTATTTTATCTAAACTGCAGTGCACATTGTCAGGAGTCAGTTCGGTCTTTTTAGTGATGTTATTAAATAGAATTCGTATTATTTCTATAGATCACAACAGAAGAAGAACGATGATTTAGTGCTAAATACTGTTCGCCGAACACGGAAGTAAACGACAGAGAAAGGTGAACCCTCTTGCGTCCCGAGCTGTCCATTAGCCAAATATGTCCCCGTGCGTGTATCTGTACGGCCCGTGGTGAAAACGTGGTGACGCAAACCGTTCCGCATCTCCGTCTGTTAAATACCCAACTAACTGTTACATGATTTCTAAAAGTCGAATTCTTGTTGGCCATCGACAAAGTACATAGCATATCTTTTTATTTTAAAATCACATAAAAAAAATTGTGGTGCTTTAATAAAAAAAAAAAAATACCCTGGCCACATTGTTTACTAATACTCTTTTATCAGAGAAAACACCGTCCATATGTTTGTTCTGTTGCCTCTGTGTGATCGTTAGTCTTGCAATAAAGAAACTAGAATTTAAATGTTGATTTTTTTTAAGAGCAGAGGTGACAGTGTGTGGTGTAATTTTACTTTTTGTCATATCTATTTTGTTATTGTGACAAATCATTACTTTAAAAAAAGGCTCCATTAAAAAGAATCCATTCAAATGGTCTATAAATGTACTTGAGTTACCTTAACTATTATTGTAAACACTTTGCACAGAGATAATGTAATGTGCTGTTTTATTGGCCAAATTATAAAATATCTCTCACTATAAAGTGTTTGAAATCACTGAATTAATTAGTTTATTTCTTTCACTACAGTGCACAGTGTGGTCCTGTGCCAACCACTTATTGCCCATTTTATTACATTCTGAATTGTCACGCTTACAATACACTTGGTGTTTCTGTATTTAATTCTGGTCATGGCAATAAAGTGAACTTGAATTAGAATTTCAGTAATTGAGAGAAAGGCAAGAAAAAAGAGAGCGAGCGAGAGAAAGAGTGTATGCAGACACTCTGCTGAAGGAGGTAGAGAGTGAGAGAGTGAGATGATGTGGGAGTGACTGGGAGCCACAGGTTCAGTATAAACTGCCCATGAAAGCAGAGATAACAAACAGTCCTGTTCCACTGTTTCTTTTGTCCAGTGTTTCCTGGCAGTGAGAGATGATGAGAGTGGAAGGCACCGAGTAAAGAGGAACTGCAGGGACGCTCAGAACTCACACAACATCCAGGTAACTGACATCACACTGTGGATTTATTGTGTTTGTATATAGTACAAAAATAAAAAAAAATAAAATAAAAAGGCTTTTAAATGTTTGCCATCACAGCACACATCTCTGCCTGCCTCACCCTCAGCTCCTTCTGCAGGGTAATGAGGCTGGTCGAGGGAAACTGTGGTTTCAGCGTTTTTTTAAATGTAATTTTTACTCCTGTCATTTTTTTTGTGGCTGTCCACTCTTCTCCAGGACTCGCTGTGATGATGGAGAAAGCTGTACTGCTGCTGTTGTGTTGCCTGATCATGTCTTTATCAGGCTCCCCACTCTACCCATCCATCAGGTAAGTCCCGACAAAGTGATTAAAATTCTTTATGGCTTGTTCATTTCCATAATTACTGGTTTTTATTGTTTTGAAAGTTATGGAAATTCTCTCTGCCTCGTGAACTTCAGCTGTTCAGATTTGGAGTGGGAGATCAATGGAGGGGGTTATTATTACTTAAAACCTGACATGACACTAAATACACTCCTTAAAAATGATCTCCATCGTGTTTCTGAGCTTTAGAGAACAGCTTAAATAGACAGAAAGAATAATTAAGGGAAGTGGGAAATGGTTATTTTAGCATCTACAATGTGAAATAACACAGGTAATAAAATACAGAATGTGGCACTGATTAGAGTTCAGGGCTGAAATGTCGTCACCTCTCTGCTCAAAACAAATGATGGTTTAAACCTTTCACTGGTTACTTTGCATATCATAGCTGTGTCCTCTGCACTTGTTATGCTAAGCAGGGTCAAGATGTCTGTAGTTAAGATGCTGTGTGAATATAGCACGGTGACTAATCAGTGTCCTGAGCCAAAGCTGCACGACATGTAATTTACAACAGGGTTTGAGAACTCTGCCGACTAAGGATATTTTCTCTCTTAAATCTATAATATCTATCATAAATAACACTCAGTGTGGTGCATGGAGATATTTGAATATAATGCTCTGCACTAGTTTATACCATGGGGTTATTTCTCAGGTTTGGTCAGCGGGATACATCCATCCTGATGACATCATCTATAAAGAATCCAGCAGAGCAGCTGGAGGAAGACACCCGTCCTCAGAGGGAGAGAGCAGAGTTACGGTATCAATACAGTCCAAGTGGCTGATGTAAAATATGGATTAAAGGAGCAGTTTACACAAATTAAAACCTCTTTGTTATTGTGGTTTGGGGTTTATCTCAAATCAAGCAGAATAGATGAACATAACAAAAGTGTTGTTTCAGACAAAAGTAATTTTCTTTTATTTATTGATTAGAAAGTAGCTCCAAAGAAAACTGTGAGATACAAATGTCAAAGAAAAATATCTGAAAATGTGGGAAAATAAAGCCCAAATGATCTGCATCTCCCTGTAATTTGGGTGAACTGACCCTTTAAACTGGACATTTATAAGTAGGCTGCACATGTTTGGACAAATATAAAATTATCACTTCATTGTTTTTTGTTGTTATTTGTTACTTCATTACGTTACAAATGACTTTGTCCAGAACTTTGTCAAGAATACTGTGTAACAGCTGAACTAATGCACATTGTCTGCGGTCTGATTTCAGCTCAGGACGCCACGCTGACGCCATCTTTACAAATAGCTACAGGAAGGTTCTGGGTCAAATCTCTGCCAGAAAGTTCCTTCAGACCATCATGGGCAAACGGCTGGGGTGGGTATCACAAGAGGAATGATGTCACTCCAGTGCATCTCAATCCAGCAGGGGGTAACCAACACACACACACACACACACACACACACACACAAAAAGTTAATGTTTGGCTTTTTTCACAGAGATGAAAGTGAGAGCTACATGAAGCGTCAGTCGAACATCTATGAAGGGACCTATAAAGAAGATCTGACCTCCATCCAGAGCGATCAGAGATACAGTGGAGTGAATGGGAATGTGATGAGGCCCAGGTAAAAAAACACCTTGAAAGTTTTCCATCAATCCAAGTTGTTGTTTTTCACCCACCTGCGTCTCTCTCCTTTACAGACTGCTGAGTTGAAGACGAACTGAAGGCTGCTTTTCATAACCATCACCCCTTCTTTTCTTTTGATTCCTTTAACCTTTTCTGTACAAATTAAAATATTGTCTTTAATTTATCATTAAAAGTTGTGAAGAAAACCAACAGTCCACATCGTGCTTGGGGGGGATGGTTTAAAAGAAGGGGGCGATCAGCAAAGTTAATTAGATGCTGTTTCCCACTGATATCACACCATTGACAAACACACACACAGAAATATCTCATGTTCATTCAGGGGTGTTTTCACTTTGCTCTACACCAGGGGCCTGATGGATTAGATTGACATTTTTTAATTGTCCATTAAGTGTTGAGGTTTCAGCTCAGCAGGACCTTTTCACAGCAGATTTTTATTTTCTGATAGCATGAAAAACCTGATATCTATTTTAATTTCAATGCAATGGCATATTAGCGTATTAGCTCAAACTGAGTCATTGTAACTGAAATGTATTTTATTAAAAGCCAGGAAATGGTCTGTAAACCATCCTCAGTGCTGATTTGCTGTAACAGAAAAGTTTGACCTGAAAATATAAAAATACCAAAATCTATACAATTGTTGCTGTTTTGTGTTTTACAAAGAGAAAAGTTACATGAGTAGCTTTCTTTAAACCTCACATCATAACCGACCAATCAGAAGCTGAGATTGTAGTGATCACTTTATTGTTTATTCTGCTTGTGTTCAGTTTTCTAGTAATGATTCATCTTTGAATCAGTTTTTATTGTGGTGACATGAATATTATAATCAAATAATGTCATTATTACAATCATGTCTTTGTTAAATGTGTAAGAACTAATGTGTTTCCTGATCAGTCAGGATATGAATCACTGCCACAACCGTCTGATGTACACTCTGCTTTATTGTGAAGAAAAGTCACCTCCATGAAAACACTTCAAACAGTTATATTAATAAGGAAGACCACACACCATGACAGTCAACAGGAAGTATTGAGGGTTATGGTTAAATACATAGAAACCTCGTGATCAATGTACAGTTCAGAAGATAGATTATGACATAAACTAATGATCCATGAGAATGTTTGAAGATAAACAGCTCATACAACTAAGATATCCATCTCTGAGAGTCGGTCCTGAAGCAGGATTCTCCATCATGGAAGATAGACTGTTACTGGCTGTTGTCACCATAGCAACAAGTCTGTTTCCACTGCCTTTATTTGACTGCTTTATCCCTTCTGTACTGAAGAGCAACACCGGTGGAGATTCAGCCCTGAGCCCATGTGATGTCATCATCATGGCCGCCCTGTAGTGACATCAGGACTGCTGTACAAATACACACAACTTCTTCATGAATTTTAAATATGCCTGAAATTATGAGCTTAAATGTTGCATGTAGCGATAACAAGGTACCGTGTGTTAGCAGATAGAAATCACATCTACAGATAATCAGAAGTATAACTGGGTAAATACGTGGGTTCATATTTCAGAGCTCGTTTTTCTTTCTTTGTTTCTTCTGAGAAGTTTTCTCCTCGTGGAAGACTTTCCCATCAGGCTGCACTCTCCACTTCAGGTTGACTCCAGTCACTCCATCCTTCTTCAGCTTTTCCTGGAACTGTTGGACACAACAATCAGACACAGGAAAATCCTTCAGACACAAACTAACTGTTCTGGGATCAGTTTACCTTCATGAAAATCTATATGATGATAGCTCTGTATCATTGTTGCTCCTGCTCCACATCTGACTAATTATTCAGTGTCATGTTACATCACATTTACATAGTTTTTGAAGATCAACTTTGTACATTGAGGTGGAGCCTCCTCTCCTGGCTCTGTGACTGTGTCTCAGAGTGGAGCTTGGACACTCACCTTCTTCAGGAGGTCTGCTTGCACAGCGGGGTCGTTCAGATCCACAGAGCTCCCTGCTTTGATCTTCAGCTTCACCACCTGCCTCTTCACTGATGGTCACACAAACAATGAGCAGAGGACACAGACATGAGTTTGCTGTGGTATTTGTACAACAACATGTGTTTCCAGTGGTAAAAAGCAGTAACACCTCAGTGTAGAAATACTCTGTTACAAGTCAAAGTCCTGCACAGTTTGACTTTCAGATGATACCTGTTGACACATTAATGTTGCAGATGGTAACAACACTCACCAGGAAGGCTGTAGCAGACAAATGGTAATTTCTGGTCACAGGGCAACA
>OOFC01042815.1:13261-24087 GCA_900323345.1 Pseudochromis fuscus
CGTGCACATCACTAGACAGAAACACCTACCGTGTGTTTTCATTGTACTCATAGATCTGCACTTTCCCGCCGTACGTCACGTTGCTGTCGTCACTTCCCACAGCGAACATGGGAGGGTGGGCTCGGGAGCTGGTGGAGGGAGGACGGCACCAGATTACATTGACAGATACTTTACCACCTCTGAGCTGAGAGGTCAAAGGTCGTAGTTGTAAAACCTTACACATGAAGAGGTCAAGAGGTTACAGAGAGTCTAGAGTCTAACAAACGCGTGAAAGAAACTCACCTTTGGTAGAATTCACAAAGTGTGTTTATGTCACATCGCGCTACGTAAACAACCGTTCTGCAGAAAAGGCTGTACAGTAGTTCATCGAGGGTGTTGTTACACCACTGAGCACTACTTTTCATACTCCCACAAACTGCAGTTAATAGCTCTGATGTATATATTGCATACATACGTTGATGTGCTGTAGAAATGAACGCTCAAACTTACCACATGCACAAGTTGTATTAAACCGTGTAAAATAAAATATGAGTATTTGAAGAGCACATAAAGGTGTTGTTCACATTTGGTTGGTTTTATCCGTACAACGACCAAAATGCATTGGCATCCTATCACTCAAACCACATGTGGAGGTGGTCTAGGATGCATTTGACCACATATCTTAATGCGTCTCGGACAAGGATGTGACAGAAAAAAACATCACCGTTTGGAGACACATGTTAAACACAAGTGTGAATACAGATGTGTCTCAGTTGTCCACTTCTGATCTGATCGCCCGAGACGCATGAAACAACCAAGTGTGAACACCTTCAAAGACGCCACTGACACCAACCAAGGAGGTAAGTATCAGATTATCTACGATGCAACAGGATTTTGCCACACTTAATATTTGGACCTGCTGTAGCAGAAAGCTCTGATGCTGTGCTCAAAACAACCTGAACATCTGACCTTCTACAAGCTAAAGTTGGAATGGCTGTCGAAATCAGAGCTCTGATTTCTCCGTACTTTATTTCAAAATAAAGTACTTGAAACTTGAACTTCAACAATTTTGAATATGATTTTCTGGAGGTCAAAGATAAAAGATGTTAGTAAATTTGAGGATAGAAGGAGGGTTAACCAAACAAGATAATTCACTATTAACCCTGAAGCATTAAGTAGTTTTTCAGCAGTCTGACCTGGAGGGGTTCCAGGAGATGCAGCTGCAGCTGAGCTTGCAGGAGATCTCGTGCTGCAGCGACCACTGACTCAGGTTCATCACATCAGGAGCCTCGTAGATTCTCACCACTCCGTCCGCAGAGCATGTGGTCAGCATCAAGCCCATGTGTTTGGGAGCAAACTTCACATCTGTGACTGAGGTTCGACTGTCCACTAATGTGGTTCTCTTTATCTAAAAAAAAAAAAGAAGAAGAGAGAACAACATAAAACTCTTCAGATCTGGTATTAACACGACAGTAAAAACAACATGCTGCAGGTGTACTAACCCAATGGCTCAGCCCTCTCTGCTTGTCATTGGACTCTCCTACAATCTCCTCCCAGACAGCAGCTGTTCTGTCAAAGGAGCAGGAAGCTAGAACCTGTCCAAATTCTGGATGAGCCCAGGTCACCCTCCACACCGATCCACTGTGTGTCTGCACAGAAAACACAAGAGCTTTGGTCAAATCAGTGAACACCAACACAAATGCAGCACTTCAAATATCAAGCTAAGTCTTCAAGTGATACAACAGTAAATAAAGAGTCGGCTAACATGAAAGTTATTTTCCACTTTCACTTCTTACTCTGTTTTTGCACATTCACAAAACTCTGAACTTTGGTATTTGGACATTTCTATAATTATACTTATTTTATTCTTTACTATACATATTCCAAATAGCGCATATATTTTTTACTTCTTGCTTTGTCCCTTCAGTGTTGGTTGTCTGTGGGATTGTCAGAGTATTTTTTGTTCCTACTGTTGTTTCCTGCAAAGGACTAACAGGAAACACTTTACTCGTTTTAACCGGTCAACCAGTGGGTGCATTACCTTCCAGCTGGCTGTGCAGTGCCACTCTCCATTCTCACTTTTGTCCCAAACCTGAGAGAAATACAATCACAATGTTTAGTAAATACAAAAAACAGTGTATACGTTTGCTAAACGAGCAACATAACACACAGTGAATGTCCTCCACAAGTCCTAACCTTCTAAATCCTTTTTAATACTGTACTTGCATTAATTACACTGTGTTACTTTGACAGCAGACTCTGCAGTGCAGTATTTGGATATACTGTGTTACACAGCTGACCAAGCTTGTAGGGTACAGGCGTAATTGCTAGCAAACTAGCTACATTTATCTCCAGGTGCCTCGGAGAGCCAGAAAAGATCAAAGATTTATCAACCACTTCAAGTTATGTCTGTCACCAAACTGCTATTAAAATCAAAACAAGGTAATCAAGTTAGCAATGAGCCAGGGGTGTGGATAACGTGGGTAATGCTAGCAAGCTACCGCTAACATTAGCAAACAGTGATGTGTATCTCACCTTAACGCTCTGGTCGCTGGAACAGGTCGCCATTCTTCGGCCGTGGAAATCATACGATACATCGTGGATTAGATCTTTATGATCCGCGGCGATACTACGCGCTACAAACATGGTGACAAATACAAACTGCAGGCAGCACTATCTGAACCGGCTAACTAACAGGCCTGTCATGTGTCTACTTGTGTGTGTATGTTTGGCGGGTCCTCGTAAAAAAGTGTGGGTGCAGTACACCATTGTCACCACACAGCGGCGCTCATACAAAGAGTTTAAAAAGCTCAACGTTTAAACCGTAGTACGGAAGCCGGAAAAGGACATACATAAGTACATTTAATTTCTCCATTATTGCCATCTATGGTGATAACATCAATGCTTTTCTGGAGATCTCGACTTATTTGTCTCGTTATTGCGAGAAAAGATCTTTGTTTATAAGATAACGACATCAATTGCTTATTTAGAAAACAAGGTACATTTTTTTATCTCGGTTTCTCAAGATAACAAGATAAATTATCCAATAATATTTAGAGAGCAAAGTTTATTTTCTACGAGATAACGAGAAAAAATAACCCAACAACCCAATAATTTGTAAAAAGACAAAAAAATAAAAAAAACAAAGTCACATTTTTATGCCGCCTCCGGTCACCAGGGTTGCCAGGTTTGGTAGAATATTAAACTTTGACACACGCGGAACACTATTATGCTTGAGGACTACGGACAAAATGTCTGTAAAAGAATTATTTTGTATTGAGCGCTAATTCAGATGCCTGATACCGTAAATAAAAGAGCAAAAAGAAAAAAAAGTTTTTAATAATAACAATATATTTTAGTTAGTTCACAGTTTAATTCACAGGACACATTTTTAAACGTCAATACGTTGAGTGATACAACGTCCACACGGCAGTAAATGAGCAGTTTTGTGATAGGTTACAGTGTGTGACATACACAGAACTGGCAACCCGCCTCAGTCAGCGTGCATGCAGTGCTGTGCAGCAGACCGACTCCCCGCAGGGATCCCAGGGTTAAACACACCACTGTTTAGATGGCTGACAGAGAGGACTAAGTTGGTGAGCGGCGCTGCGAACACTCTGAGATCCTCCAGCAAGTGTCTCAGGTCACTAAAACCCACACGATGGAGCAAGAATTTGAAGATATCGACTCCTCTGGACGATGGCAAAACCTCTACAACGTAAGTCGGGACAGTGGGCCTCTCGTGTTTCTATGGCGAGCGGTGGCTAACTTACTTAGCTAGCTATCCCGCTGGACACTTCTGCCACTATTTTGGTTACATTTAGCCTCTCGGGGGGCACTTGTTGTTGTTATTTGTCTCTACGCGATGTTGTAGTAGTGTTTAAGTAGAGCTTGGATGTATTGGTGCGTATTAGTGAAGGAGAAGCTAGCAGTCCGCGCTGACTTCCTTAGCCGGAAAACGTGCAGCGTGCTGGCTAAAGCTAGCAAACGTCAGCTGCAGTTTCTGAGAACTCATCAGGACTTCCAGAGAAAAGCCTGTGTGTTTTGCCACCAGCTGTCTCATACAGCCCACTGGTTAGTTTATAATATTACTCTTCCGTGTCTAGCCCTGGAATAATATGTAACCGCCAGCTGAGGGATGGTAACTGGAGGGAGGAGGGGGGTTGTAGTTAACCCTGTTCACAAGTTACATAGAAGAGATCAAACTGCACTGTAAACAATCAGTAATTATTATTATTATTATCATTATTGTTGCTATTATTATTAGAGACCTGGCCATGATAGGCAGCAGCAAATACAGACACAATGACAAAATTTCACAGTTAAAAGCACAAACAGGCAAATTGTGAAATAAAAGTACATGCAGTGGAGTCAGCCTATGGTCCTTTAAATTCAGATTTAAAAGCACTCAAATTAACTCTCTTAATTTCCTTTTTTCCCCAGAACATACTCCATGCTAAAGGTACCAAACAGGCAAAAGCCCTTTTACCTAGATCAGTACGGTGCATATGAAAGCAACAAGTAATCTTGTGAACAGAAAAAGTAAGATCCAGCAATCCTCTGTTTAATAAAGGTACAAATGTAAGAAGGCAGTAGACCACATATTGCCTTACATATGAAAGTATACTGTGGACAGAGCAGACCATCTAACCTGAGAGTGTAACCCCCAGTGGCATGTCAATGGTTTACAATTTATCATAGCATTCTGATCAATAGTATTTTTGTACTGTATGGAGAAATCATTTATTAAGAGGTGTCATGTCGTTTACAGTAACCTTTCAGTCCTGCAGAGAACTCAGAAAATTAAACTCCGTCCAGAGTTTAATTTGTATATCCGCAGAAGTGGGAGTGTTTGTGCCTTGTTTACATCCTTTGTGAAACTATTCTGATGTTTGTCACAGTCTAGTTCTTCTCCAGCTGCATTTCTTTTAAGCAACAAAACATCTGATTCACCATCATACAAAAAGTTAACTGTATTCTCTTGTTCCACGCTCCCACATACACAGTAACACCGTGCAGAAAAAACAACAGCCTACGGCATTACAGTACACCGGATTGGCAAATACCAATGAAAACAAACCAAAGCACTTCCAGTGAATCCAGCACAGAACAAACTTATTGTAACAAAGCCCTTTTAATCACTGTGTGTGGTATTTATTTTAATGTGGTCAATATGATTGCCCACTACTTTAGACACATGTATCATCCAGGTTTTCCAACAGTAAATCTCCACTCATTGTCCTCAATTTGTTCATCTTAAAGTGATGCTCCCAAATTCCCATCTGTGTTTTTCTCTGGTGCAGGAGATCCGCAACCAGGCCAGTGAATATCCCTACAAAGTGGCGAAACTTCCAGTCAACCGAAATTTAAACCGCTACAGAGATGTCAGCCCGTGTGAGTATCGTGACAAGTGAAGCTGGTGGTAACACTTTGCATCATCGGGAATAATCCTTGTAATGACTCTGTGATCTCTGTTGGTTTTCAGACGATCACAGTCGGGTGAAACTTGAAAACTCTGAAAATGACTACATCAATGCGAGTTTAGTGGCGGTGAAAGAAGCCCAAAGAGCTTACATTCTTTGTCAGGTATGTAGGTTGTAGGGCAAGCTGTGTACTGTAAATCTCACTGTCTGCACAAATGTCTGCTCAATATGTCTGAAGGCCACTTGACCTAAAATATGCAGCATTTTTAATCTGCTCAGTCTTTAACAATGACTGCATGTCTTTACTTTTCTTGGTGTTGCTTGGACAGGGTCCTTTGAGGAACACCTGTGGTCACTTCTGGCTGATGATCTGGGAGCAGTGCTCCAAAGCTGTCATAATGCTCAACAGAGTGATTGAAAAAGGATCTGTGAGTAGACCTCAGCACCTGCTGATCAATCAGTTCTCAAGCTCCTCTGCTGTCCTATTATCTTCTATTAGTCACTGTAAATGTCCTTACTAGACATTTTCCTTTAGGTAAATGGAGTCAAATAATCAAAGGTTGCGGATGTGGATTATCATTATGGATCAGTCTGTTGATTCATTTTTTTTCTTTACTGTAGCCTTTTATTATTTGCAACTATATAAGACCATTGAAAGGTGTAATATAGTTACTGTCATCTTATAAAGATCATATGCAGTCCCATATAGTTTATATATTTACAGCTATACAAGGCGGTTAATATGGTCTCATGCTGTTTCCAACTATAACAGTTTGTATAATCCCATACAGCTGACATAGTTTGCAACTATATGCACGACAGATCACCTAGTCTTATATAATTTACAGCTGTATAATAACATATGAACTGTATGATATACTTCATGTAGTCCTTTAGTTTATATATAACATTGCTTACAGCTGTAGAAGACAATTCATACAGTCTAAAAATACATATAACTGTTAATATAATCCTTTACAGCATATGGTAATTAATATAATGTACTTTAACTATATGCAGTGGTTTATAAAGTGTTGCACAGTTCATATAGACTTGTACAGTTTGCAGCGATAGATGACTTTTAACATAGTTTGCAATTACAAATGAGAGTTCGCTGTATTTTGTACAGTTTGCAACAGTCCACATGGTCTTCCACAGTTTACTCCAACACACAGCTGTTGTCCTGCTCTCCAATAGTTCACAACAACAACACAAACGTTCACCTGTTTTGTTCCTATCAACAGGAAAAGTGTGCGCAGTACTGGCCCACCTCAGAGGAGGAGCAGATGTCTTTCACTGACACAGGGTTTGTCGTGAGGCTACTTTCAGAGGAGGACCAATCCTATTACACAATCCGAGTGCTCGAACTGCAAAACACAAAGGTGAGCATGAGAGCCAACCTGTTAGATAATACCACCATTTAACTCGGATTATGTTTTGTGAGGAGAAAACGGCTGTGGTCCCAGCTTGTGAACATTTCAGGATCATATTGTCTTAAAAAGTACATTCCCCTCATGACTTTGCTGGACCTCCTGTTACAGAGCAGCTGAACCAGTCTTCCAAGATCTTTGTCGGATTTTTCCGTAGATGAAAACTGCAGTGATTTCACAGGGTGTGCAGTGTTTTCTTAGTGGCAGGTTTGCCCAGTCATGCAGAACTGTGTGTACACAGTGCTCCAGTCATGGCTGACATCACACATTTTCTATCGTAGACGGGGGAGTCCAGAGACATCTACCACTTTCACTACACCACGTGGCCTGACTTTGGCGTTCCAGAGTCTCCCGCCTCTTTCCTCAACTTCCTCTTCAAGGTTCGGGAGTCCGGCTCGCTGGGTCCGGAGCACGGGCCCTCGGTGGTGCACTGCAGCGCTGGGATTGGACGCTCAGGGACCTTCGCCTTGGTGGACACCTGCCTGGTCCTGGTGAGGAGGGGGAGGGGAATTCTTGTGCAGTCAGGGTTACAGGGAACGGCTGCCTGATGATCACGTTGACAACAAAGAGTTAACTCCTTACCTAAGACATCCACATTTTGTGGAAATGATATATGATAGCTGCAGAGAGAAGCTGTGGCATGTTGGTACAACACTGAAGCACAGAGATTATGCAATGAAGCAAAAAAGATGACGTCGGTTATTACCTGTTCCCCGTGATTTAGGAGTTACTCTGAACTTCTTGTACCGATTTACAAGTCTGGAACTATAAAACTTTTTTTTTCCCTATTTTTGCCTCGTGATAGGTTTAAAAAAGGAAAGTGAAAATGGTGCTAGCAAATGTTGTAATATTTGTCAAAACCATATGTATTTTTATTTATTTATTGCCTGTTTTGACATTTGTTGCTTTGAAGAATAAATCTTCATTGGTTGGCAGTTGATCGCACAGACAGACCATAAATGTGGAATAAATGGGATTTGAACTGAATCCTACTCATGAGGTGGGTTTCGCTGGATGTAATGTTCAGGAACATTTCCCTTTCCTTCAGCACATTGTGACTGATCTTCCTACAGCAGAGCCAAAGCAAATATAACAGACCCTCACTTATCTCCAGCACAATGGAGTCCATCTGAGATCCAGGCTGTGCAAAGATGGACAGCAAAGCCTGGATGAAGTGTTTTGTGCTGCTCCATCCTGGTTGTTTGCTACAGACTCAGAGCAGAACAACCTGTTTGCAGTTGTAGGTTTTAAATATTTTTTTAAGGAAAATGCCAGAACCTTAGACAATCAGTGACTTGTAGCGTGACAAGCTCCACTTCAAAACCATCTGAAGGACCCTCTGAGCAGGGACTTGTCTTGGAGAGTTATGGGATCTTATTTAACCCCTCAGGTGGAAACATATGGAGAGGGGCTCATGGAGTCACGCCTGTGTGAAAGGCTTAGTGAACCGCTTGTCGATTCTTTTAAAATGTCTTTTATTGATGAAACTCGGTTCAAATCCTTTGTAAGAAATGTTTTTTAATTGTAGAAGAGCCCAGAGCAACATCTTCCTCCTCATGCTGGTGGAGTAAAACATTGCAGTAGCATGAAGTACAAATACAAGTACAAGTAGTTTAGAATTGTACAAATGTACTTAGTATTTGTTGACAATTGGAGGAGCTGCAAAAATCCATCAGATATCAGGAGACAAGTGTTAAATACAGGTGTGAATACAGATGTGTCTCAGCTGTCCACTTGTGATCAGATCACCAGAGACACATCAAACAACCCAGTGTGAACAGGTCATGTCACGTCTGTCCTCGTCTCAGTATGTTGAAGCGGTCGGTGTTTTGTGAGGTGTGCTCTCGTTTGATGGGATTCGGTGCAAACACTCGTCTAACTGCACGACCTTTGTAGGTGTTTGTTTAACATGTTGATGTGTTTTTACAGATGGACAGAAGGGAGAACCCGTCCTCAGTGGACATACAGAAGGTGCTACTGGACATGAGGGAATACCGCATGGGCCTGATCCAGACTTCAGACCAGCTTCGCTTCTCCTACATGGCCGTCATCGAGGGAGCCAAACTCATCCTGACGGACAACTCAGCAGCAGAGGTAGCTCAGTGACACTGTTGGAAATTAAGGCAGTGCCATTTAAAAAAGGACTAGTGCTCATTTTTTGGGCTCTTTCACACCTTGTTGGTGAGATCCACAACATACAGCACAGTGGCTTCTGTTGCTTCCCTATTTACATCTGGTGTTCACATGTCTGGATGCACATCTTTGCATGTGTACCTGACATTTAAATACATTCTTATTACCTCAGGTTTGCCTCTAATTTGATAGTAATTATGCAAATGAGTTAGGTGAGGCGAGTTGGCATGTGAGCAAACACGTTTCCATCCATCCCTGTGAAAGGAAGCAGAGGTGCCGGTTCTGTTTTTACTGCCATACCTGTAGTTTTTATGATCTCTGTGGACAAGCTCCTCTTTCATGTCATCTTGCAAAGCTGGTCTCAGTTTCACCAAGACTGACAAAGTGTTCATCCACAGCTTTTTTCCAGCAGACATTGGGATTTGTCATCGTAGGAATAACACCGCTGATAACAAACGATGACTCTGTTCTGTGGAAGTGTGTCACGACGCTGTGACAGTTACAAAACCAGGACCCTGAAAGGAGCTAAATAAAATTCAGCCATTGTTCATGTTATTTATAGCAGCTGTGACATGTCAAAGTGACATCCACCTGGTTTTAAAAAAAAAAAAAACACTATGTATATCACATGACTTTCATCATCTTGCCCAGAGCAGTTTCAGCCAATAGGATCATTACATCCACCTGTATTGATTGGGTTGATTTGAGAGACATCTCAGCATCGTGATCTCCAACCCTGACTCTGTACGACTGTTCCCTCCTCTCCCTCCTCCTCCTCCACCTCCTGCTGTTCCTGCTCCAGTAACAGTGGCGATGAAGGAGGCTTGTGATCCTTTTACAACTAAAGAAAAGCTGCCCTCCAACTCCGTATTGCTCTCATCTAAAACACTGTGTCCTTCCCTGCTTGCTATGATCCAGCCGACATTTAATGGCTTCATCAAATTGCTCCAAATGTTTGATCTTGCCTTTGTTAGATTGTCTTAAACTGCTGCTTCAGGCCGACTTTTAAAGGGCAATGTGCAGCATCACTTATTTTACTCCACAGATGTTGCAATAAAGCATCTCTGCTGTCTCATTGGCAAAAAAAAATCATTGCTACCTTCAGTTGTAATCTGATTACTATACACATGAACCATCATCTGGATCTGACCTTTTTTATTTCTGATATGTTTACCTATTCCCAAGTCTTGCTCCTATCTGTCTTAGTTTTGCCAACAGATGCAGTTGAATCTTCCCTCCTGTCTGTCAGACGTTGGCAGGAAACTTATTTTTCCGTCTTGCTTGTGTCTCTGCGTCTCGTCTCCCTGAAGCAGAACAAGCTGAGAGAGCTGTCCAGAGAAGACCTGGAGCCAGATCTGCCTCCTCCACCACCTCCACCCCCCAGACCTCACCTCAACGACAGCAGGCCCAACGGACCCTGCCTGGAGCCACAGGACACCTCAGGAGACCCAGACAGCCAAGACCTCAACGGAGCAGAGAGCTCTGGGCAGTAAGTAACAGCTCTGCACCTCCTAAAGGAAATGAGATTTACAGATTTGTCTGTAAAATGCTCTATTAGCCATGAACTTAAAAACTCATCTTGATTTTCAGAGCGCAGAGAGATCAGAGTCTGAACTTCTCCGTCCTCCACTTTCATTTGTCATTCTTTAGCTCTTTGCACAGCAGTGGCAGATTAATGGGCTTTTCACACTGTTGTTTGCTGACGACTTGACTCCAACTGTCTCTTATTTCAGTGTCAGAAAGCGACACCGTGAGGAGAGGATCGCCAGCACCGCACAGAAGGTCCAGCAGATGAAACAGAGACTGACGGACTCGGAGAGGAAACGAGAGAAGTGGCAGCACTGGAGGCCCATCCTGCTCA
>OOFC01042816.1:0-20092 GCA_900323345.1 Pseudochromis fuscus
AAACACCGGTGTTTCTCATGTATCGGCAGCACGAAGCTCGTTAGCTTTTTACAAGCTTACAAGCTCCATGCCGCCGATACATTTAGCCTCGTCACAGGTGCGTACCTATGTTCTCCGGCGCCGATGTTCCCCGGGTCCGTTGTTCCCCCACTTCTACGGGCTAGGGAAAACAGTGGCACCGGGGAACATCGGTACCTGCACTGTAAAAAAGTCCCGATGTTCCCCGGCGCCGCTGTTTCCCTTATGGAAGTTTTGGGGAACAGCGGTACCGAGGAACACCGGGACCTATAAGACCAGGGAGGTCCGGATGTGCCCCCGGTGCTGCCGCTGAGCCTATACGCTTTTTCTTGTCCGCTCTCTGTCGCGAAGTTCAATGAATATGCAAAACGTGTGTTGCTTCACTGCCGTTCTATAGACGGTCTCGGGCGGACGGCTTCCGGACTGAATTAAGCGGCATGTGTCATTTCTGTGACCCGAGCGGCAATGACTGCAGATGTGGAGACCAGTGAAGTGCATAAAAAACAGAAAAGCAGAGGTCCCGAAACCCCGGACCGTCTCTGCTTTTACCGGGCCGCAACTCTGCAGTTACAGATCCATGACTGCGGCGTTTCTCTTTATACCTGGGATATTGAGCCGTTTTGTGTCAAAGAATACACCAAATCAAAGCCTTTATCTGTAATTTCGTTCAAACAAATTCTGTAAAAACGAAATTCAGAATCAGAAATGTTGTTTTGTTTATGTGAACGTTTAATTTGACGCGCAGACAGTGACTTAAGCACTTTACAATAACATATTTCTCCCTCTAATCTACGCCTTCAAACACCACGTTTAGACAAAACTATTTTAAACATATGTCGATTATAATCTGTAGCCATATTATAAATACACAAGGGCTGGACATGAGCGCACAGTGGATTTACGCACCTGCGTGGTCCGCTCCACAGGAGGCAGGACCAGGACTCCCTCAGCTGCCGTTCAGACGTGGAGGTTGGAGCGCAATCACAGCAACATGAGTGCCATATGCCCATTTCGTGTTGCGCAAAACCGTCCTGAATTTAGGAGTTTAGAACTGAATGAGAGCGCAGAGCTGCAGCGGGCGGACCGGCTCACATTTGTAGGCTACAGAACACGCTGCTGGGGAACATCGGACCCTCTGGCGTGTGGAGGTACCGATGTTCCCCGGGGAACAACGGACCCGGGGAACATAGGGCTGACCCCCCTCGTCACATCAGACCCGGTCAGAGTGGACCACATGAAACTGTTCGAATAAATTCAACAGCGGCTTATAGACAGGTGTGCTCAAAAGTCCGGAAAATACGGTATATTATGGAGCAGGCATACTTTTTTAAATCACATTTCAGGCTCAACACTTTTGTTACATTATTGACCCGTTAGTGCATTTTGTTTTTAATCACAATTCAGGACGTTGTTACATTTTGGGTCATTGTTACATATCAGGCTGTAACAAGCCTTCATGTCCTCAGAAACAAGAGGTTTCAGCCACAGTCCTACCATTAAAAAGACAAGAGAATATATAGATATTTTAATTGAAATTGTGACATACAGAAGATGTTTGTGGCAGATACTTTTCTGGTGTTTTGAATCTCTGCTCTCACCACATTTTCATTAAAGTTTGTATTTTAAGTGTTTCTGTGTCTCATGCAGCGTTGAACTATTTTCTATTGACTCATTCAACACAATCCATTTGATCTGATTTAGTGCATTTACAGCTCAATTACCTGCTTCAATCACTCAAACAGAATCTGCAGCCGCACCAAGGGCTCTGAGAGGCTATACTGAGGTAAACGATAACATACTGATTGCAGCGATAATAAACACCATCTTATTTGAGAATGACAGCATATGCTAACGCTATTTTTCATTAAACACAACTGTCATTGATACAAGTTTTGGAGATAATGAGCATAACCTCCAAAGTATTTAATGAGGTCAAACTTCATAGAAAGTCAGGAGATTATCAGAGTGATAACACTTCCTCCTGGGGAGAAAATTAAAGGTGAATTTCCTGGCACTCAATCCAACAGTTATTGAAACCCTCATAACTTCAAGTATTAACCGTATGGTGCTGAAAGTCGCAGAGATATTTCAGCCTGATATAAAGACAGGCCAACTGCATCTCTAGAGTCGAGCACGCACTACGGATAAAAAGTCAAATAAGTCACAATTAAAAATAACCAAAAAAAAACCACAACAACTAGAAAGCACTCTTGAGCACTGTTGCCCCCTTGTGGCAACTTCCTCGTTTAAACTTTGTGTTTTTTTTTCAGACAAGATCCAATCCAATCCGATCCAATGTGGGCAGCTGTAGCTCAGGTGGTAGAGTGTGAATCGTAAGGTTGTGGGTTCGATCCCCCGCTCCTCCTGTCCACATGTCGAAGTGTCCTTGGGCAAGACACTGAACCCTAAGTTGCTCCCAATGGTGGCTAGCTATTTTTCGGACTATAAGCCGCTACTTTTTTCCCACGCTTTGAACTTAAACACCAGTGTTTCTCATGTATCAGCGGCACGAAGCTCGTTGGCTTTTTACAAGCTAGCAAGCTCCGTGCCGCCAATACATTTAGTCAAAGTGTCCTTGGGCAAGACACTGAACCCTGAGTTGCTCCCAATGGTGGCTAGCGCCTTGCATGGCTGCTCGGTAGCCATTGGTGTGTGAGTGTGTGTGTGAATGGGTGAATGAGTTGCCTTGTGAAGCGCTTTGGGACCTAGCTAAGGTCATGAAAGTGCTATATAAATGTACTGCATTTACCGTTTACCATTTACCAATCCACCCAAAATGTAATCATCTGTTCATTGGATAAAACCCGATCTCTCAACAGAAATTCATCAAGATCGGCTCAGTAGTTTATTTGGTTTCCTGTCACCACTGTTGGCGTTGACACATTCACCCTTTATAGGATAAATAGGGATTTTCTGGGATTTGGAGAATGTTTTTTTGATCATATCCTCCAATCTTGATTAATATTGTACCTCTTCAAAATATTAATCAAGATGTGTTTAGTAGTTTTCCTGTAATGTTACCAACAGATGGGCAGACAGACACAGATGAAAACAACCCCGTTTAGCAGGGGTAATAATAATAATAATCACCAGATCTCATATGGGACAAATGCTTCTGACTGCCAATGAGGTAATCTGTAATCTATCACTTGATTTCCTAATTGAGATTTCATCATTCATAAGGTGAAGTATTTACTCGCACGCAGAGCCATCCGAGGGTTTTAAGCATGCCTGCGTCGATGTTGAGGTGTACCTCTAGACATTAATATTAATATCCTTTTGCACCGAGTGAGTACAGTCATTACAAATTCATCAAGGAGACCTAACAAACTGAGCTTTTGTTCCCCCCAGCCTTTTGGAGCTGACATTTCCTCTCCGAGGGAGAGCGAA
This sequence comes from Pseudochromis fuscus, assembly GCA_900323345.1. Taxonomy (NCBI): domain Eukaryota; kingdom Metazoa; phylum Chordata; class Actinopteri; family Pseudochromidae; genus Pseudochromis; species Pseudochromis fuscus. The sequence goes on from OOFC01042816.1 coordinate 3,409, forward strand.
ACCAGGTCAGCTCACAGCAATTGCCTGAAAATACAGGACACCGCTGGGATCCAGAAAGACGTTCTCCCTAATGGGCAAAGAGAGGGAGCAACATTTCTACACGTCTCTGAACTCCACGCCCCGGCGAACAAACCAGGAGATGTTTCCAAGGCGGTTTATCTATTTGTGGATGTGTGTTTCAGCCACAGAGCAAGTTAACACTGCATCACAGATAATGTCTGGACACAGCACCAGGAAGATCTCGGTGTTACTTTGAACATTTAGCACTTATAAAAGGTGAAAGAAGAAGAAGTTCTCCTTTTCATGCAGAGTATATTCACACAACAAATGAAAAGAGTCAAAACCTCCTACTCAGGCTTTTGTTTACCACCTTTTAATCATGAGAGCCAAATCCAAGACATCATTCTGTGCCAGTCCGCTCCCCAGTGAGACGCCTGTTGATATTTTTACCCTTAAACTAGAAAGCTTGCAATTACCATTTCAGCTACTCAGCAGAGTGTAATCAATGTTGAGTGGAGCACACGCTACTCAACATTTATCTAAAAGCTAAAGGTCAGCTGCAAGCGTAAGATTTATTGTATTGATAATAATTTAAAAGCTGGTTAGTGCTTTTTTTTTGTAGTTTACTTGAACAAGAGATGTCGAACATGAGCAGTAATGGACTGTTGGTGACGATAACAAGGGCAGTCAGCCAAGGTACCATTTCTAAAATCCTGAATGGCACAAAACAGACTTCAAATAAAATAACTTCCCAGGTACCAACATTACCTGTGGTTGCTCTTCACAAAGGTTTCAACAGCTACAGTTTGACTGAAAGTTTCAAGTTCATACTTTGTCAAAGTTATTCAACTCGAGCTGGAAGTATGTAGCAAACAGAAGCAGCAGTGTGGTTGGACTAAATGTGATTATGTTGGATTAAACATGTAATACCACAAGATCAATTTCTGGACTGGCCCTGTTCACCCTCTACATGGTGGTCTTGGGAAATATCATTCATCACAATATCATCTAATTCTACAGCTGCAGGGTAAATACACAGCACTACCTGTGATTTAAAGCTCCTGATTTAGCATCACTGCAACACAGGACAGAAAGACTTGAGGCGACCATAACATTACTAAATTATACTTCCACACAACAAACAAATACAGAAACTCCTTGGTCTTCTTTAAACATTAAATTAACTGGAGAAAAGTGGAGGTTAGTCTGGGCTGTAGCTCGAGTCTGGAGGAGCTTGTAGAAATGACTCTGTTACCCCTTTTCCACCAAACAAGAACAGGTGCTAGGTCCAGGCTGGTGCTGGTCCTGGTGGTTAGTTGGTTCAGATCCCCTTTCTTCTATGAACTGGTTTGCTTTTCCACTGGCAAGGAGCCAGTAACGTAACAGGTCAGTACGTTGCTAGCCAGTCGGTAGCCGGTTCACAACAACCGGCCGCTAGCAACCTAGCCACTGGTAACAAACTACTGTTACCCTGTTACTATCAGTCCAAGTCCAAAATATTTTCTTCAGTGGATATTCTAGTTACAACATGATTAAGTTAACAAAGCAGTTTTGCATTGCTACGTGTGGTATTTATTCAGTTTTAGGAATTTACGATGTTCTTTCCTGGTAACATATGATGGCGAAGCGTATCCTCACTGTAATAATGTTTAAATGGAGGAGTTATTGTACAAGTGCTGTTCCTGGTTTTACAGTCTACACTGAGATCCAGAGCCAAAACCATATTTTCATTACTTTATTCTTCTGCTATCGCTAGCTGTGTTTCTACCGTCGCTCCTCCAGCTTCTGGTGTAGTCACTGCTTAATCAGTGCTAAGTCTGGCCCAGCAAAGCAGTGGGACCAGAGGTGGCTCCTGTTTTAGCAGCTGGGGCCAGTTCTCACGGCGGTGGAAACACAACAAACTGGGGCTAAGTCAGGAACTGGCCCTGGAACCTGTTTGGTGGAAAAAGGGTTTCTGTGTGTTTATCAGCACAGGAGTGTTTCCTAAATGACCTCAGATCTGATCAGTTATTCTGTCCAGCTTTGATTACTGTAACTGTAGTGGTCCATGGTGTTGGACATAGTTTTTTGTTTTTCTGGCCTCATGTTTGGTGTCTGTCTTGGCTGTCCTGGTGTTGTGGGCGTGGCGTTCATCACTTGTGGGAGATGGGCCTTTTTCAGTATGCGTACTTGTCCGTACTTACGTCACCGTCATCATCATCATCGTCAACGTCATCGGTCGGAGACCTAGTACTGCTCCAATTCAAAGTACACATCTGCCCGAGAACGCATGAAATACCCGGATGTGTTCTCGCTCCTCCTTCATTATCGAGCCTGCATCAGACCAGACTTGTGTGGACTTGGAGAAGCAAAATAACCTATAATGCATTTCACCACAGTGAGCGGAGATGTGACGTCAACAAGTACGCTGGTGTACCAATCGCACTTTAGCCTCGGTGTCCGTACTTCAGAGTCCGACTAGCAGGTACATTCTCATCAAGTACATGAGTACAAGTTTGCGTACTTTGAATTGAGAAACGGCCCTAGTCTCTCCAGAGTCTCCTGGGTCCTCCCAGGGTGTCCTACTGGTGGGACGTACCCTGAACACCTCACCAGAGAGGCGTCCTGATTAGATGCCCGAGTCACCTCATCTGGTTCTTCTCAATGTGGAGGAGCAGCGGCTCTTCCCAAGCTCCTCCCAAACCTTTAGCTCCTGATCTCTGATATTTAAATTCAGTTTTATTGTATTTCACTGTATTTTATTTGAATTAATACAGTATCTATCTATCTATCTATCTATGGATGGTTAGTTGGTTGGTTGGTTGGTTGGTTGGTTCATTCGTTGGTTCGTTGGTTCGTTCGTTGGTTCGTTCGTTAGTTCGTTCGTTGGTTCGTTTGTTGGTTCGTTGGTTCGTTCGTTGGTTCGTTGGTTCGTTTGTTGGTTCGTTCGTTGGTTCGTTGGTTGGTTCGTTGGTTGGTTCGTTTGATGAGTGACGTGGCTGCTTCCTAGTGGGTTTCCTGTGGCCTCTGCAGCCAGGTTAAAGTTGACTTTGGGTTTTTATTTTATTTTATTTAGTGAACGCTCACAGTTTACCGCTGCTTTACCTCAGAAAGTTGTTGCAGGGTGAGGAAGTAATCACCCTCAGAGAGGATCTTGAAGTCTCAGTACTTTATTCAAGCTGTGTACAGAATCTCACACACAACTTCAGTATTTAACACAAACCTTTTAGCTACTTAACTACGTCACATCAAAATGTTCGGGTCATTTAACAAGTCGTAGCAACAAGACTTGTCTCCAAGGTCTGTGGATGAGCTGGAGGAGGTTCTCAGTGGTGAGGCTGACTTATCTTCTCAGGGCAGAGTGCCTTGATTTAGATACAGACAAACATTGAGCTTTATATTAGCATCAGCTTTTTATTATCTCTTGTCATCCACTGTTGAGAGTCCAGACAGCACAACAGTCCCTGTGAGGACACTGCTCTGATTATTTGGTAGTAATTACAGAACTTTTCTGACTCAAGTCGAGGGAAATCCAAATGAAATTCCTGCCACAGGCTCGATGTAACAGGCCACAGAGCAGTGTAGAGGTTGTCATTATGATTTATTGTGCTACCAAGGAAATGTCCCTCCTACCGCTCTTTAGTTTTTCTTCTTGTAAGAAGTTTGTAAAGACTTCACAGCTCGACGTGCAGCGGTGTGGACATAAAACAAAATAAGCAACTGGTGCATTTTTTACATTTCTTACCAGATGAATATTGGGTTGTGGGAATATTTTAAAATATTCTTCTTCCTATCGTCAAAAAATGCAAAAATTAAGACTCAGAGCGAGGAGGTAGCTCCTCCAAACTGTCCTAGTTTCATTCCCTTTGTCATTCCAGCTTTTGCTGCCTCTTAGCTTCATCACTCACAGTAAACCCCCGTCTACTGCAGCATTAGTTGACACAAGCCACATCAGTCACACGGAGTAAAACACGTGGATGGAGTTGAGATTAATGGGACGGCTACTGGGACAACCTGAGGACATGTGAGGTGCAGCTGGAAAGTGTCTCACCACAAAAATTTCACCCAATTCATTGAGAATCCAGCAAATCCAGTCTCCACGTTACCACAGGTGCTGGTCCCCAACACATCCAGAGGAAACACACACCTCAGTTACATTTAATGCCTTTCTCCTGGGGACACCCACCAACCCCACCCCACTCCCCCAAAACAAAAAATAACAACCGGCTGGTCCGAGCAGCAGAGTGGAAATATTAAAGCCATATTTCAAATGAGGAGAAACCTTTTTATTTTCAGCCAGAATTCCCTAAATGATCTCAGGAGCAGAGCTTATTAATTTCCACAATGGGGATGTCAGAGGGGTAATATCACCTTTAATGGGGAAGTATGCAAAAAAAAAGAAGAAGAAGAAGAAGAAGTGGCATATGTGGATCATTTGCAGGAACGTGAAAGATTTAACAGGGAAATCCAGTTCAGACAGTGGAGAGGTGGGGTCCACAACTTTTAATTCAGATATTACTAAAACACATCACATACAGAGAACAAACACCTGAACCTCTAGTCTTCTGTATCGGTGGATGAACTTTAACACCAACTTCCTGTTTCATCCTCGCACCAAACATCAGATCAATCCCTGAAGGACATGGGGATAAACAGGTCCTGGTGTAAGTGTGAGTCCTTTCCTCTTGTGGAGTCAGGGGTCAAGCCACAAAGAGAAATAATACATGTAGCAACTTGAAGATGAAGCAGGAAGTTCTCCCAAACTTCCTGTTGAACCGTGGGAGTGGGACATGTTGATAATTACACCTGAGACCTAATGAGGCTGCAGCATCTTTGGCAGTGGATACATCCTGGTACTTTCCCAGATTGTTCAAATTCCAAGTCGCCCCACATCCTGATGGGATTAATGCAAAGTGAATAAAGTTTGATGAAGAAGTTAGAATATATATATTTTTGATATCGTGACAACAAGTCTTATCGCTCTGAGATGTTCACAGTTGAACATAATTCCTGGGAATCAGTTGGTATCAGTGCAGATGTGAGTCTCCCTGATTCCCGTGGACATCTGGCAAAGCTGTCTGGGTGAAACCAAGTTCTCCCTGTGCCTTCAAAAAACATCAGGTTATGCTAATCATGCATCTTGTAATTGGTTTAATTTATTATGACTGATGACAAATTATGTCACACCGGCTCCTAACAGATGTACAGTTTGTCTCTAATGGCAAGTGGTTATCACACAGCGTGCAGGCGGCGTGGAGAAGAGCTAAGAGTTGTATTTATATTATGGGCTACCTCTCTTATAATAAGGAAGAAGTCTTGCATCATCAACCCCTGCAGGGCCTCCTTCAGTCACAGTAACTCTGCACCTGCTTGACAATTAAATCGCTTTCCTGTGGTGGCAATTTTCCACGGCAGAGCTGTTCGTCCTGAGCCATGACAAACATGACAATATGCTATGGATGTGATGCAGTGTATTAGGAGAGCTGGGTACGGCGTGGAAAATTCAACCTACTTCCACAGCAGATACTCTGACATGTCCCAGTGGGAAGTCAGAAATGTGTTTAATAACTAATCAGTTATCAGTAAAATCTTATTTCTCTATACCCGACCACTCTCCTGTAGCTTGAGACGTGACTCCTGATTCATATTTTCTACAGTTTTCTTCATACACGCTGGTGGAGTGTAAGTGTTTGGGATAAATGTGATAAACAGTGTTTGTCCAGTTTTATAATCTCACTGAGCATCTTTTAGCTGATTAAGGCCAATTCATACCGCGTCCGCATGAACACGTTAGTGCACGAGGGTCCGCGTGACGTAAATCTTTGTATTAGTACTTCATATTGCAGTACTTAGAAGGACTGACTACACTCTAACCACTATTTCTGTTAATTGCAGTGACCTACTTTCCAGATGCACAGAGCGTTTCTCAGTGGACGTCTCAGGTGGATGTTCGTCCTGCAGAGGACACCTGAACACAAAAGAGTCCTCAGATAATTAGACGTCCAGGAAAAGCTTCATGTCCTTGTTTGTGCATAAAAACTTGTTGAGCATCACTCTCTGGTGCTGCTTTGGTGGAGACAGGTCTGTCTCCTCTGTCCTCTGCCTCTTTGTCTCAGTCTCTGCACACCGACCTCTTGTTAAACTGACAGAGCACCGACATGAGGACATCAGCGTCTGTGCTGCAGCCTGTCACCTCCACCGGGCTGTCAGCTCCGTGTGCAGTGTAGTAAACAGTGGAGATGGCTCTGGTGGAGGTGCTGCCATCACACGTCACGGGGCCGACACGGATTGTGAGGCGAGCCTTCAGGAGGCCGAGCTTCTCAGGAAGATCCAGACTCAGTGTGTTTGGAGGCTGCAGGCAACTCCTACTGGTCCCAGTGTCAGAGGAGATGAGGCAACGTTCTCATCCTGGCTCCGAGGTGCAAATGGAGACAAGTCCTGGAGGGAGATCCTGTATCCATTGCTCTGAATCAGGTTGTGGTGCAGGAGGAGGACAGATCCATGGACTTGGAGGTTGTCAAAACACAGTGGACGGTCCTTCAAGTTTATCAGAATGATTTTAAAGATGGGTCTTGACATCAGCAGCTTGGCTACAAGACTTCAAATTAAAACCTTGATTCAAAGGTCAAGGTATCTGTGCATTTCTGACTTTAAATCATCATTCACATCCTCTGTCGCCATAGAAACAGCTGGAGCCTCACATCTGAAAAGTCCTATTGAAGATGATTTTATATGCAACTCCCCACATGTTTATATATAAGTCAGGGACTGTTTGATCAGCAGTGACAATGGAGACTAAAACAAATCAGAAACACACACACACACCATGGTAATAAAATGTGTGTGTAGTGTGATGAAGTGCAGACATTACAGGTACTAACTAATAAGGTAGTAACCATGTATGAGCAGAGGGTTAAACAGTTTGATCAGTGTGTTCGCTCCGTGATTATAAAAACAAGCAGATCGTAATGTTCACCTGATTTAGTTCCACATCAGCAGTAATGGACTCAAGTGCACATTTCGTGACACTCTTGTTGTGATAGACACTGTACTGAAGTGCATCACATGCTCAGACACTGCAGTATCATCTGGATTTTATTTGATTAATATAATTTGATATTGGGTTCATATCCCATCACTGACTTTTATGCACAAGCTAAATCTGTATCTTCTGGGTCTGTTGCACCTCAGACCTGTGGACGCGTCCTCTCTGATGTCTCTGCCCTGGGACTGAAACCTCGATGAACAGCCTGTTTTACACCTTCGTAACGGTTCCACTGCAGCTCTGGACAAACTTGCACTTTTATAAATTCATAATTGATGAATTGTCTAACCCGGTGCCAACAGCTAAAACGTGTAAACTCATCCATCCACACAGTGAGTCTGTGCCCCAGGTGGACCACACTCATGTCCTACAGTAGGTCCAACACCTCATCTCCTCCCCATGGCGCGTCCAACTTTTGGAGGTTGTTTTTTTCTGTCTTTCTTTTTTTAAATTGGCTCCATCTTGGTCCTTTCACTTCAATGTGGAGCCAACATTTTGGTAAATTTAGAGTCTGATTTTTTTCTCAGGAGTTTCCTCAGTTTCTTCAGCACTTGTTGAACCTTTGATTCATCAGCATCCATCACGACTCACTCTGTGTAAGTGGTAGTTTAATAACTGCAGTGGGATCATACAACATTAACACACATTTATACGGAAGTGTATTGCATTCACATGGAAAAATAAAAATTGGCTCTGTTTTTCTGAATTATCTCGTTAATTCAGAAAAACAGAGTCAATTTTTTTTATTTTTTCAAAAAACGTTTCTGTTTTTACGAGATAATTTTCTCGTTAGTTCAGAAAAACAGAGCCGTTTTTATTTCCTCATGATAATTTTCTTGTTAATTCAGAAAAACAGAGCCAATTTTTATTTTTCCATGTGAATGCAATACGCTTCCATACATTTATTCCTACATCTAATAAAAAAAACAGCAAAGCCTTCATTGTTTTCTCCTTCAATATTTACAAATGGCTCAATTATTCATTTGTCTTTTAAAAACGTGAATTAAAAAAAAAAAGTTAATATTGCAGTTTACAGCTGGTGCTGGATTGAGAATAAATTGATTAGTGATTAATTACCTCCAATAGATGCCAAAGGGGCACAGCTGTTGATAGTGGTTTGTCCTGTTTTAAATATAACTGTGTCCAAAACAGCTTGAATAAAACACACAGCAGAGAAAGAGAACAAATGTACAGCACATTTGGAGTTTATTTATTAGTTAGGAAACATTGTTGCTTTGAGAGTCAGATCTTTGTCCTGCAGGCCAAAACAGCAACAACCTTTATTTTGAAAATCCAGTTTTTCTGATGAGCTCTGAAGCAGCAGGAAGGAGAGAAATGAAAAATGTACCTTCCCTCCCTGAGTCGTCTGCTGTATATCAGAGAGAGGATCTGCAGAGTTTTGAGTGTAGCACTGTTAATTGCGCAGGGCGGGGGATTCACCGGGAACACAGACGGCTAATGATAGCACCGTACCACTGATCACCCAGGTGGCAATTTCACCCCGGCAATAAATCCTGTGTAAAAGTACTTTCAGCAGATCTACTCTTCATTTAGGATGGCTCATAATTCTGTCGGCTTTTATAGATCCTATGATATTTTCTCTATTTGTTCAAGGCTCACGCTGCAGGTGTAGCTGACCACATCGATCCACCATTAAACCAAGGTTAAGGTCGTGGGTTACCAGATTACCAGTGAAGCTAATAACACGATATTATAATTCCACACGTATCTGACTCATTTTTATGCGTCGTTAAATGTATTGATACATTGAAACAGAAGTCACAGCCCAACCTTGAGATCCTCTCCCGCTTGTTACATTTCAATTTCTGACTGACGGTGAAATACGTTTTTTCCCGAAGGCCCTGCACAGCCTCTCTTCCAGAAAATCACCTGACTCTATGATTTACTAGTGAAAATTATGGCTCTGAAAATCCTCATTCTTCCCCGGACTGCAGCTCTTAGCTCTGGGCCGTCTCTGTGTAAGATGCTGTGTGGGATCTGAATGTGGTTTCCCAGTCCTTATAAATCATGTTGATGAATTATCCACCAGTCTCTCGGTGGCTTCACAGTGGAACCTGAACCATGTCAGTCCATACACAGACAGAGCATTGATTAATATTTAACACTTTCATTTGGCACATAGTGTGTGCAAGTATTTCATTTGCATCACTGATTAATCTGTCATTTTTTTCTTGATTAAATTTATATTCATTTAGTCTTTAATTGGCAAAATACTGAAAAATGTCTATAGCTGGATTGTTCTTCACTGAGCAGATAGTGTCAGTTTGGAGGATACAGTAACAGGGATCGTTTATATGTAACAATGATAAATTTGTATTTAAAAAAGTAATAAAACTCAAAATGTAATAACTGGTGGATAATGTAACAAAAGTCCTGAGCCTGAAATGTAATTAACAAATGTAACAATGGACCCAAAAAGTTGTTACATTTTGGGCAAAGTTTTAACTTTCTGACTCAGCATCTTGTTACATTATTGACCAGTTGTTACAGTTTGGGGTTTTTTAAATTTTTTTATTACATTTCAGGTTTTATTACATTTTTTTTATAACAATTTGGGTCATTGTTGTATCTTAGGTAGTGCTGTAAAACGATAAAAAATTTTAATCAGATTAATCACTGTTGTTGTGGATTAATTTTAAATAATTACAATTAAATATCCTTCATTTTTAATCTATATTAATTGTGTTTCATTTTGCATTAGGGTTGTTTGTCACAAGCTAGGTGATGTGTTAGCCAAAGTGCTAGCAGTATGTACTAACATTTGCTTTGTGTAAATGGGGTATTTTAACTTGAAAGGGCTTCGGTGAAAAAAAACCCCTTCCTGCAGAGTGTACATAATACTTCATGTCGGTCTCTTGTAGGGCTGCAATGATTACTCGACATAATCGATTAAGTCGATTATAAAAACTCATCGACACGGAAATTCAAGAATAGAAGCGTTGAATTTTTTTTTTTGTTATTGGTAAAAACAAATATCAGCCGGAAAAAATTCCATCTGTACTTGCAGTTTCCTACAGGAACTGGTGGGGGCAGTATCGCTCCCATTGTTAATGTTATTCACAGAAACAGGAAGAAGAAGAAGCGGAAGCACGACGGTGACAGGCGGCAGAGCCAACCAATAAAGAGGGAAGATACGAAACGGTACGGCCTTTACGGGGTTTTTTTTGGAAAATGTTAAATAGTATGTTGGTCCTCTCCATGGGAAATGTGAGTACGAAAAAACCGGACGGACAGTCGACCGACACAAAGTATTACACACACTCTGCAGGAAGGAGTTTTCACCGAAGCACTTCCTGTTAAAAATACCACATTAACGGGAAGCATACGTTAGTCGGGGATTCTGCTAGCACTTAAGCTAACCCGTCGCCCAGCTTGCAACAAACCACCTCATGCAAATTTTTATCGATGGATCAACTGTACATTTGCACATGTGACAGTAACTACTTTGACAAACTGTCTGAAATGCGTCACCAGAGACGTTCAGAGTCATTCTGTGCTGCAGATGGATTAATTGTGTTAAAATTTTTAATCCGATGAATCGTGATGATGGATTAATCTGCATTAACACTTTAATTTTGACAGCCCTAATTCAGCTCATTGTTACATATCAGGCTCTAACAGGGATTATCAATAATGTTGATAAATGTTGTCAGCTGTTACTTATTGACGTCCTTTGTCTTGATTTGAATCATTTTGTTTGAAACGTGTTAAAAAGAAGGAGAAACACTGTGTTAGCAAAACAGTCTTTTATTAGAAATATCTTGTATAAAAATGAACATGCTCTACACATTTGTATTTTTTCTATAGATAATTCATAAATATCCAGGCACTGTAACTGTTTTTTAATCTTTCTTGTTTTTTGTTTTTTTTAATATTTCAGTACATAAAGCAGACATGATCAATCCATTTTAATAACGTACATTAACTTGCCATTTAATTTCAGTCAGCACTTACATATTCTATTTTTGTAACACAGACAAAGTGTTTTAGAAAAATAAAAAGGAGGGAGGGGGTCGTGGCAAAAAAAAAAAAGCAAAAAATTATCATATTCACAAACACAAACAATCCCACAAACGATACTTTAACAAATGATGAGAAAACATTTGCGGCAACACTTTAGACTTGTTGAAGCTGAGCGCTGAGAGAATCACTGATTAAACCAAAATATTAGTTATTTATAATCTTCTGCAGTAGTTTTCCTTCTGGACATGATGCCTTTCTCTCAGATTGTTCACATGACTCGTTATGGATTCTGACATGCAACATACAGATTTTTGCATCGCTGAGGAAAACATTTAATGAGACAAATTCCAGAGTTACTGTTTCTTTTTGGAGACAGAAATGGGATGGACACACTTCATTAGAAATTGTACATTGACTCCTTTCTTTATTGTGTTTGAACAGGATACACTGGGAGGGGTAATGGAAACAACTCAAACAACAAGGACTGGAAATAATGGTGGGAGTGGTTTAATGAGTATGAGGCACAGAATGAAGGCACCGGCCCTTATTTATCAAGCAGCTATTCACACTCTTTGATCTACAAACGACATTTTCTCAATATTACTATGAAACCCACTGAGTGTGTGTGTGGAGCAGTGATGACTAAAGCTGTACTGAGGGTTTTATTACAAGGGGGCAGAGAAATGATAAAACAAATACTGCAAACAGCTGCTGATTACTCATCAAATATAAGAACAACAGCAGGTATCCTGGTCCTGAACCAGGTCGGTCTTTAACTTCCAAGATCAGGTGTCCCCAATCCTGGTCCTCGAGAGCCGCTATCCTGCATGTTTTAGATGTGTCTCTCTTCCAACACCTGATTCAATAGACCAGGATCTTTATCAGGTCTCTGCAGCTGGATGATGAGCTGATCATTTGAATCAGGTGTTGGAAGACTGACACATCTAAAACATGCAGGATAGCGGCCCTCGAGGACCAGGATTGGACACCGCTGCCCGAGATGCTACATAAGTCCCCGTCCACATGGAGACGGTGTTTTGGGAGCTGAAAACTCTACTTTTTGGGTCCCAGAGTGTTAAAGTCTGGAGATGCCACCCGCTGCGTCTCCGTGTGGACGGTGAACACAGATTCTCCTGAAACGATGCCGCCGTAGCCCCGCCTCTCCCTTAACCCTCATGCGTAACCCCCGACAACAACAGCAGCAAAGGTGAAAACAGCCTCGTGTTAGCGCTGCAGCAGCTACTGGACTTGTTTTGGGTTTTACTGCAAAAGCTTCTGAAACTGTGCAACTACTGTGAGCAACAAGTGTGTTGTTGTTGTGTGTATAGATACAGTAAAGATAATAACTCTTTATCAGGTCTGTGGTTGTGGGTGTTGGTTTTATGCTCGGTGTCTTCTTTCTTGTTTTGGTGTGTTCCTGTGGCAGCGTTACAGCGCCACATACAGGTGTGGCACATTGACTACAGCTGTTCTCCCCGTGTGGGCGGGGCCTAAGTCGTTGGAAAAGGTGGAGCTACAGCCACTGTGTCTGTGTTTGCTGGATGTAATTTCTTTTTTAATTTATTCAGGCCTTGTCCACATGTAGCACGGTTTTTGTAGAACCGAATAACTTACCTCCCTGTCTAGACAAAAACGTACGTACACACCACCTCGTTTTTAGAAAAAAAAATTAATCCACATCTAACCGCATCAGTGGATTTTTAAGCACATTCATAAACACATCAGACCTCTAGGTGGCAGTAGATTCCCCAGATCCTATCCAATCACAGTAAGCCTCTGTCTCTCTACGTCACTTCCACAAAATGGTAAGATGGTGTAAAATATCCGTCCTTAACACCGTCCTTCACCTGTTTTCTTGAATGTGCAGCAGTATCTGTAAAAACAAGGAAGAAAAAAACGCCTGGACAAGAAACAGCGACAAAACTCTTGTGAGGGCGTCCATACTTTTTCCACATGTAAACACAGGTCACATCTGTGACGTAAGAACAGATTTTGTCGCAGGCAGTGACGCTTCGAAAAGCAAAACGCCAGATATTGACGTCCACATGCAGACGCAGAAAAGAAGTATTCGCAAATCTTTACTTTGGTTTTCAACAGAATTGTTTTTAATGACGTAAATCTGCATTTTTGTGTAGATGACGGGACAAATGTTAGAAAACTATCTTGGTTTTGTGAGATACCTGCTACGTGTGGACACGGCCTCAGTTTCACTTCATGTGGGAGGTGGTGAGCGAACAAACACAACAATGAGCTAAACAAGTAGCGACCGACTTCTCAGTGAAATCCACACTAAAAGTGACCTTGTCTCTTGATGCATGTTTACTGTAACGTCTGCTTCGGCTAAATGAGGTGCAGCTAACTGCTGCATTTATATGTGATAATCTGACAATGAACAGAACACTGCTGCAGAGTATTTATACACAGCACAGGTTATACTGAGCCACTGGAAGGTAAAATGACTCCTCGTGCTTTACAATGACAAACCCTTAATTATGTTTGAAGACTGTGGTCATCTCAGGGAACACAGCTTGTACCTTTTACAAATGGGTGTTAATACCAAGTAGCTACATGAGCCTAATTCTGCATCAAAATACTATTAAAACTCTCATTCATCATTTTCAGTGCTGACGCCAAACTCATCGACCCAGAACAGGAAAGCAATTTGAGGATATAAATCTTTTGAAAGGACCACAGTTTACCCATTTACTACACCTACCACACATGATGTAATACAGCTCAATGCATTCCTGCTGTCCTGTTTATCATACACCATCAATCTCTCACTGTAATACGTCTGGTATGATAATAAACTGATATGTCGGGTTTTTTCCCTAAAGAATGAATCATTTCATCAAGAGACAGAATATCAACTGAAATACATCTGCAGCATCTCTGGAAGAATTAGGGACGTATCTACATTTTAAAATGTAGAAATAAACAAATACAGAAAAGACTCACTTTGATTTCTTCAGATAAAAACTGGCAATGATCAGTCTGAACAAATAAAAGCTGGGGAGGAAATGACTGAATATGTTTTTGTGAAGTAAATTTTTCACCAAAAACGTTAGGAAATGAAGGCTTTCTATTCACTAAAATATTAAAGGGCTTTTAATCTGAAAGGGTTGTAGCAAGTGTTGAGTCCACATTTGTAGCTAACTGTATAAACTTTAATGTTTTGATCCTTTGAAGCCTCAAACTGAGGCTTTGATCTGAGGAAATAAAGAATAATAAGGAAACCTGGATCCTGATAAAGGTCCTGGACACTATTGGAGGACGTACGATAAATAAATCTGTCTACATCTCATCCGACTGCACCGAGCCTCCAACAACTGCAAGATAAATAAGGGCCAACAAATCTGGGATGTTGAAAGTTGTCATGTCTCCTGGCCGACACAGATGTAAACCACAAAGATAGTTCATGGCGATACGTGTTGGCTCCTTTTGTGTTTGATTAGTCTTTGTTGAGCAGAGGGCAGCCCAGTGGGTGATGATTCAAAATGACATCTCCACTGTGAATGACAACCATGACAAACGTTGCATTCCATAGACGTTGACGACACAGCACAGTACACGTGATGCTCCCATAAGCATGCTCTGGGACTGTACACTAGGTTTGCCAAGATGATGATGTCATCATAATTATTATGAAACATTTATAAAACAACTGGGGTGACCACTGCTTTATTTTTATGTGTGTGTCCCGATGTGGTTAGTTCATGTAGGAATACTGAGTGTACTGTAGTAAGGCATGTACAGTTTGAAGAGTACTGCAGCTTTCAACTCCAATGATAACAAAAAATAATCACTATGTTTCATCTTGTCAACTGCATTTGACAAAAACAGACAACGTGGTTTCTCTGCTTTTGTTGAAATGAGAGGAAGGATTCAGCCTGAACCCGTGTGCTATACACTTCATAAGAAAAACCTCCTGGTGGTTCGCTCGGCCTGGATCTGGTCGCTGATCAACACTCGCTCGTGTCTCAGAAAGGGTGGGAAGAGGAAAATTAAGTGCTTCCTTACATCTCACATATCTTTATCTCAATCTACTAATTTCTCACATATGGCGTTCGAGCCTTTACCTGATTCCCTAGAAAAATATGACATCCTGTGGAGTGACAAATTCCCATCTTTCCACCCCAATCCGCTCAGCTGCAGCAGCTTGAAAGTTCTCCAGTATTTTCCCAGACTCAGGTGATTCCTCCTCCGACAGGCCCTTAGCTCCGCCCCCTCGGTTGGTCTCTGTCCTAGATGGCATGGTTGCTGTAGCTTATGTATGTCTGCTTGGAGGCCAACACTGCGAGAGAGGAGGAGAGCACAGGCAGGGTTAAAAACTGCAATAGATGAGATTTAAATAGGTGTGGAGCGGTAATCTGTGAGAATCCAGATGGTTGGAAAGCAGACTGATGTGAAGATCTATTTATGGATGACTTCATTAAACAAGCACAGGTGGAACGAATCATAACAGCACGGAGCTGATATAAAATGCTATTTGCGGGAAAATCTGCCATCATCGCATCTAAATTGAAATGTGTCATTTGTGAGATTCAAAATTAACTGTTAAAGTGATGTGTGGAATTAAATTTGTCTTTAATTAAAATGCAATAAAATCTGGGATCAAGAACCATCCAACAAAAAAAACCTAAAATAAAAACATCCAATCACAGAGCTGCAAATTAAACCATGTGACCTGGTGATAGCAGGAAATGAATTTGATTTATTTAATGCTTATTTTCATTAATAATGATTTAATTAAAGTATTAACTCCACCATGAGGCTGTGGTTTCACCTGTGTTGCTGAAAAACTACTGAACTTTCTTCACAGATTATTACCCAGCGAACAAATAACTCAAATTTGGATCAGAAACTCAGCAGATATGGTTATAAATCCAGAAAAATCTGTTATAATGGGTGAATCTCTATCACCACAATGTCTCAAAATGCTAAATAAAATCCATATAAAATAGAGAAATCCTCACATTTTAGAAACAAACAATAATTGACCTTTCGCAAACTCCGCCCCCCAAACGGCCATTGACCAATCATACATCCCAGCAACCGTTGCTATGAAAGCATAGTCCGTCAAGCTCTACTAAACCCTCGATGACATCCACTGTCTGATTGATTTATTTGGTGTCTTACGAGACTGCCGACCGCCATAAAACTTTACGTAAGAAGAGGAACAACTATCAACAAGCTGCGGAGCTCCAAAATGGTGAAGAGATGTGCATATGGAGTGTGTAAATCAGACACTAGGTACCACAAGAGTTTGTCTGGGGGAGTCCAGGTCTTTCCCTTTCCAAAGCCAAAAACAAAACTGGAGCAGTGCCTACAATGGATTAAACAGTGTGGACCACCTCATTCCCAGCTAAATGTCTCCAAAATAAACAAGCATACATACGTTTGCTCCAAGGTAAGACTATGCTAACGCCATAGGGCTAACTACCTAGCTGTTGTGTAATTTGCTCTAGAGGCAGGAACAGCCACAAAACTGGATATCAAAGTTATTGTAGTTACTATTAAGGAATATTATATGTTACTAGAATGTCATTGCCATAACGTTACCATCTAAGTTAAGGTTGTTCAGTCGCTAATGATAGTTAACTCTTACGCTAGCTGTTGTGTTTGTCTCAATCCTGGGAGCTCACATTAATGCTATGCTTCGTCACTTTTTGTAAA
>OOFC01042817.1:0-54228 GCA_900323345.1 Pseudochromis fuscus
CGGAGTTGTCAAACTTTATTAATAGAAAACAAACCAACGTTCTGACAACTCCGTTCACTCCAAAACAAGCTAGTGCATTCACAATACAGTACCATACGTACCAGTAGCTCTTCCCAGTATTTCCTCCGCCTTCATTGAAAACAATGTATTTCCAACTCCATTTGTCACAGTTCAAAGCTACATAAACAGCTGTTTTGTTTTTTTCTCCGAGGTAACGTCAGTGACGTAGTATTATCTTTTACCAACAGCAAGGTACAACAGGTAGTGCAACTTTTTATCACGTAGTTAGTGCATCACAAACGTGGAGGGAACTTTTCCCTGATTCAGTAAACACGTAAAAGAAACAGTCTGATACCGCTACGGTAAATCAAACATTAGTGCAATCACAATATACGCCCCCTGACTACGGTAGCCATAATTAACCAATATTGATCCATATATAAGGGGCATCGGATTATAAGGCGCACTGTTGTTTTTTGAGAAAATTAAAGGCTTTTAGGTGGAGCTTATAGTGCGGAAAATACGGTATATGTATTGACTTCTGGCTTATGGCTGTTATCTTCAGAAGTTTGGTAAATATGAATGATTATCCAAAGTAGGGTAAGTGCCCAGGCAGTATAAATAGTTATCCAGTAAAATCAGGATCAGTGGACTCTGCAGAGCTGATCTGCACACAGGACAAGATCATGCTAATAGCTGCAAAAATGAAATAATTATTTCCATTGCTGATTAATTTAGCAATATGTTTTCACTTTTATGGATAGATGATCTGATTTGCATAATAAACCAAATTTAGGGCAAAGGCTTTGTTTTTATTTGGGTTTTTTTTGTCTCTTCTTGGATGTGACAACAGATTTCAACAAGAGACGGTGCAGTTAAATGGTTTGCATCTTAACCACGAGTCACCAGTTGCCTTGTTGACTGACAGTGAAAATTAAAATATGAAACAGTAGCAAACACAGAAAATTCTCACATTGGAAAAACTATAACCTTTGATAGCTTTTAGTTCTTTGAGTGCAAAGACTGGACGCACAGATAAACTGCTAGCCCACCACTGCTAAACTCTAATTAACTTGTTGAGTCTGGTTTAGTCCATGCAACACAAAATCCAGTTTAGTGAGCTGTGTTGAGCCTGTTTGCTAAGTCGCTGATGCTAGTGATATGAGGATGGCTTCAATGACCATTATTGCTACCATTCTGTCACCATGCTCACTGATTTTCTTCTTTTTATGCAAACCTATTTTCCAACATTTTCAAATATCCAGTGCTACTTCATTTGCTCAGTGTCACATCACTGTAGGGGAAAAAAAAAATCTTTGTCATATGCTAATACATCAACATGCTAACAGACCATTACCTGAATAATTCAGGGAAACCAGCATTCAGGCAACACACTACTGCTTTATTCCTTTAATGCTTAACCTGTCCACAGACTTGAGGAGAGGCCTCTTTGCGTATTAAAGCTCATCTGAATTGCATTTGGAGATATTGGAGATCAATAAACTATTACCGAAATTGTTTGGGCTCAGAGAACGAAAGTACTTTACATCCACGGATGCATGTCACAGGTTAATCTCACTTCACTTAAAGCAAAGCAACAAGACACAACGACAAGTCAGCAACACACCACACAGTCTAAATATAAGGTATAAATAACCTCTTTGCTGTTTCCTGTCCTGCGTTTCTGTCTCAGACTGAGAGTGTGGTTCAGTTTAACGTCTTGATAATGACATTCAAATGACATTCAAATCATTTGCAGCCGTACTCCCACACTGGCCGGTTATGAGTTACCGCCAAATTAATGGCACATTAATTCAGATCAGATCCAGCAAAATTAGGTCTCCCACATGGACTTTAAAACAAATTAGAGAAATTAGAAAATATGCACCACCATCTCCTTTTTATACTATCTGGAAAGAGAGACAGAAGCAGAGGCATTACATAGTAACATCACATAGCAATAATACTGTAAGACAAATGTGTTTCAAATATGTTTCAAACAGGCTCTGGTCAAATGTCTCACTGTAGAAACTATCTTCATTAGTGGTAGTATGGTTTGATGAGGTGGAAATTGGCTATTAGCAAACCTAACCTTTGATGTCACTCTTGGACTCTCACCATTATGTGTTAAACAGAAATGGCATCAAGGAGACCTGACACGATGGTGCATTTCAAATGGTCTCATTAACTTCACGCTGCTTCACATCAGTGTGTGGTATAATTTAGTGGGACGTTTCAAAGACAAATGCTCATGGGGTAATGGGATTGCACTGCCATAGAGGAACAGTATCATTTTTTGTTCATTTGTTTATATGGTGTTATGTTAATATCAGTTTAAGTCCAAAGCTGATTCCTTGTTTCTGGACACATCACAAATTTTCTCTCTGTTTTGTCTCGGTTTTTGGTCTCCACCAACTCCTCTTTAGCTCCTCGATGCTGAGCGTAGTTACCAGATACTTAAAATAATATTAAAATTCAGGCTGTGTGAGGAGAGGAGGTTGGACAGGTGCTAGCTCAAATTCTGAGGACACACACTCAGCATTAATAATTGAGAAATAGTTAAAACAAGCTTTTAAAATCTCCGAAGAGAGTTAATCTAATGATGCTCTGTGGTGGCTGGAAATGTTCAGGTTACAAATAGTTGCTACTTCGTGATTTTTATCCTCACAATCTTAAAAAGCAAGTGATACTTTCATCAAATAATCCGAGTTGTTATGCCTGCACATTTACTGCTGTCTCAACACAAGATTCAATTTTTACTCACATTGAAAAGTATGGGCAGACAGTTGGAGTAGAGTATGACAAGCACAGTATTTCCACACCTTATTTATTCTTGATAATGAGGTAAACAGGAGCAATGATGGATCTCGCAAAACATTAGAAGCTAGTCTTTGCTTGGTATAACACTGCCATCTGTTACTTCTGTTAACTTAAAAAAAAAAAGAAATACTGAACACCTCTGTCTCAATAGTAAATATCAGCTTGTTTCACATTCAAATATGATGGTAAAAATTATGACTGCAAGCATTTTGGTGCCTGCTGTTTTTGCAGAATGAAGAGGATAACAATGTATTGAGTACATCATTCAGAATGAGTATAACCATGGCAACCACTTAGTGATGACTGGAGACAGGACGGATTCAGCTTTGTAAGCTTGAATCACACTATTTTAACTTCATTCAGCAAAGATTCAATACACTCAATACGCCAAGATGACCCTCTCTCTGTCCACCATACGCACAACCTCAAAACACAAACCCTTTAAAAACCTTAGAGACCAAAATATAGGTTTGTATAGGACATATATGGGGCTTCTCAACCGTCAGTGTAAATGTCCTAACAGATTATTTATGTCTCATGCTTTGGTGCAGTTGCTGCTTGTGTTTCTGCAGATCACACCATCTCTCAAACAAAGTGCTACTCCTGGCTATGCAATTATTGCCTTCCTGAAGAAACAAATTATATCTTCCACTGGCTTGTATCTCATTCTAGTGTTGCCATCCAGGAGACTAATGTAGCAACTATAGAGTCTATTGAGACTTTTACTCTCCCTTCCTCTGCTTCTTTGTGCTACACAGTGTAACTATATTATTGTATAAGCCCTGCAAGGTGGCTCCCTTTGATTCTTCTTCAGATTGGTTCCTTTTCAACCTGTAAACCTGCTTATGACTTGCAGTACAAAATCCCCATATCCTGTGCTGGGATATCTGAGCAATCACCTACTGTATATTTTATGAATTTGTGAATGGGGGGGGGTTGACAGCTATTCCAGGAATCAACTGGAAGCCAAATCAATGAGTGACCTTGAATGAGCACAGCTACAAACATAATAAATAGTAGTGGCCCCGATGCAGGGTCCGAACCACTGATTGTATTGGACGTGCTGAGTTTACATTGCTGCTGACTGAGCAGATATTACACGCAGCAAAGCTACAGTGCTGATGATTTTAAACACTGCAGCTATGATGTAAGCTAACTGCTTCCTCAAAAATCTCTACAGGAAAGAGGAGAGTTAGGAGCGCAACACACATCTTTAGTAATGTTGTATCCCCGGCCACCATGACAGTCTGACCTTTACCCAAACAATAGCACAATAAATCTACTCAGTACGGAAACCTTGTTAACATTTAGACAATAAGCTTTCATTTAGGATCCATTGTGCATTGGTGAAGGTCCTGCCCAACAGGGAATTGATTTACAGAGTCCTGGCTTGGTTCTGTAATAAACTTCTTGCTTAATCACCGTTTAATTTCGATTGTTGTGTTGACACAATTTTGTAAGAAATTAAATTTGAAATTAGATTTTTAGAAATCTACTTGTAAACAGTTCTGATTGGCACAAGTAGTATCTATAGTTCATAGTCTATTTCGCACCATTAAAACAGACAAAAAAGTCCATAAGGAGTCCATAATTTTCCCTTTATTGGAATGAATGACCATTAAATGACTATTTTCATGACACATATTTAACTTTAATAAGAGCATGGTGTGAAGATGTGCCAGTAAGACCCCGTCAAGACGTACACTTGAAACGGATGCTTTGTGAATAAAATCAGTTCCTCTAGTGCTTTATCTGTTACGGTGAATTCATGTTTCCAATATACTGCAATCAACAGCATTTCACTTAAGTCTATTACTTCTGCAGATTAAAGGACTTTGAAACATTATCGTTCTACATCAGCACATTTAGGAGTGTCTGATAGATCACTCCAATATCCTGCTCCAGTAATGTTTCCCTCTACACCTTTGAAACAGGACATATGAAGGAACAGAGAGAGAGACCTTTTTGTTCTCATGTTTAAAGGGGGGATTATTGTAGCAATGAACGGATTCAGGTTGGAAAGCCAATAATGAATACAGAGACATTTATGGAGAGGTTCATGAATCAAATCTGATCATGATGATATTTCACGAGGCACACTGCCCTTTAAAGTTTTCCTAGACTGCACCTATTTGCAGGTCGGCCAGAAAATCAGCTGCAGACGGAGCACTATTTAAAATATCTACAAAGGTCCAACATCAGCATGTTGTTTATAAGTCCACGACCTCCAGCTGGCACATACGACCTACTTAGAGTCATCGTGATCAAGTGTTAAAGAAAACGAAAACTCAAAATACAATTTGGAAGATGACAAAAACTAGAGGCCTCCATTGTAAATATATCAACCAATCAGAAAAATGGGGAGGTCTCTGATTGGTTGAAATTCTCTGACATCACAAGGGCTCAGCACCTGAAAGCTACACATGGTGAGTTACACTGCAGAAGCATTGGGATTGTGGTTACATTCCTCGCTGTTGTCACCATCACTTGACCTCTTCTGTACTGAAGAGCGACACCGGTGGACATGCAGCCTTGAACCCATGTGATGTCATCATCATGGCTGCCCAGTAGTGGAATTGGGACTGCCATAAAAAAAAAAACTTTTTCATAAATGGTCAAATATGCCTGACTTTGGTGTGTTAGCTGTCAACATATGCATGTATTTATGTTACATTTTAAGTTACTATAATTTTTTTTACATTGTTCAATATACATTGTCCTTTAGTAAATCTGAACCTGTTTCCATTATTGCTTCATTTATCAGCAAATCAGCTGATAAACTGTTTGACGTCTGATGAGCCATCAAACACTCACTAGTTCTAATGTGTCTTTTAAAGTTCAGATACTAACAATTATCTAAGCTTATAATCTAAGTCGCAAAATAATGACTTGTTCGATTATGACAGAAGTGCACTTTATTTCTGCATAGATGTACTCTGAAATATGCTTTTATATAGCTTTTCAACAATCATAATTACATATACAATAGTTATCATCTCAGCTCAAAGCCTTGTTTGCTGTCAAATGTAAAACCAATATTTGAAATCACAGATTTCTTTTTAGAGCTGACAAAATCCCTCACTTTATTCTGTATTATGAAAGGGAACCTGAAATATTTCCCTTTTGAGCAAAGCCTTGTTTCACCATCCTCTGCTTCTAGTTTGCATTGTCTTTACCTCGAGTCTTTTATGGTAAACTGACATGGCTTTTTTGAGGGGTCGAGGTCAAACCTCGCTCCATGCAGGTGTTACAGGACACATGTTTATGACTCCTGGTGCTAACATGACTTTGCTGCTTGCTCGCACCCTTCACCCTTTGCATGAGATAGGATGATGTAACATGAAAAGACAAGGAGCAAAAGCGATAAAAGAAGTTTGCTAAATAATGAATGGGACTTGATAATGGAAATGTGATTGAAAAATGAAAGATGGGGAAGGTTCGGGTTTGTCATCTGCACTAAAAAAGAAGATGAGGGTTGAGAATAGACATTGAAACTGACAATTTTTGTGCATATATTTGTGAGATGTGGTAAATACTTTGTGGTAAATGCTCAGTATAACTTCAAAGACTGCAGAAAGGTATTGGATTATAACTGCAGGGATAGCACGATCACTGGATAAATTTCCTTGTATTGAGGCTACAGAAATTGCAAAACATAGTGTAAATTACCTGAAAATACCATAAATTCAATTCTGCTTCATATACACAGTCCAGCATTATGAAAATAAACTATGGAGAAGCTGTAATGAAGCGGCAAAAGCATCTACCTCTGCAGACAATAAGCAATAATGCAAAACAAGCCACAAGTTAAGATTTTCAGCATATGAAAATGATTAGGAACTTTATTGTAGGAATACCTGTGCAGCTCTGCCAGTGGATCTACATTTACAGAGTTTAGTTAAGTAATGAGTCTTCTCAATTTACATTCAGGGTTTCTGCAGGTTTCAACAAGTCAGATTTAAGACTTATTAAGACTTTTTAAGACCATAGTGAATACAATTTAAGACCCATTTCACATCCACACTGACACACTTTTCTTTAAACCCTTTAAAAACGACCCTATCGCCGGAGATACAGGATGAATAGCATAAATCAATTTACCGTAATTCCTCACCCATTTGCCCCAGCGACGTGATTCCAGCTGATTCTGGAAGCCAACAAGTGGAGCATTTCGTATATATTACCGACATTACGGTATTTTACAGAAAGCCCGCTTGTTGGCTTTCAGAAAAATCTGGAATCACATCGCTATCGCAAATGGCCAAGGAATTACGGCAATTTGTTTGACACGTCACTTTCTGTCACCAGCTAAATGTTCAGGGTGAAAGGGTTACGTTTTCTCTGCTGCTATGCTCCACTGTAACCACACACTGTAGGTTGTAACACACTGCAGCGTGTGCGTACTTTAGTTTCGTTTTGTAGTTATGTTATAGCGCCCTCAAAAATCAAAACATTTAAAAGCCACACAGATTTTTATGCATTTTTTTTTTTAATAAAAGTGACATTAATGCATTTTAAGACCTCTCAAAATCATATTTAAGAATTTTAGACATTTTAAGGCCTAAAATTGAAATTACTGGATTTTAGACATTTTAAGACTTTTTAAGACCCCCACAGGAACCCTGTACATATATGATGTGGACAAAATAATAAAACACAAATTTGACGTCATAAAAATAAATCTGACATAAAACAACAATGACTGAAGCTTTAAAAAGTAGAATTCATGACAGAGCTGTTATAATGGACTCTACTATAAAGTGCTGAGTGAATGTATTTGAGAAAGAGAAAACAAAATACTACTAAGGGATTACACAGTTTTTTATGAGAGATAATCATTACAATACATTTGATCAGATTACAAACCGGTGCTACAGTATTTCAGTGAAAGATTATTGTTGGGTTTTTCTTAGAATATTGATAACATGGTGAGGCTGTGACCTTGATGAGGCCCTTTACTGTAATTTTTCACTACAACTAAAATTGAACTAAACAAACCCACCCAGGACTGTAGATGTAGCCTTTATCTCGTCATGTGTTCTTTGTGACATCGTCTCTTCCACCTCTTTTATCTAAAGAGTTATCCTCATAATTTTGGTTATTGGTTTTATGCCCTGTGCTATAAGGATGAGTAACACCACCGCCACCACATAGCAGACAAAGAGGGATTAACTGTTGTGCGTCAACAAGTTACAGCATCCCTTCAGAGCCTAAGCTGTAGTCTGTGTTGTAACACCTTGCACCATGTATAAACCCGGCTTTGTCTGTAAACACTTATACAATGTAAACACTGCTATAAAAATGTTTTTAAGTTATGACAAAGCTACATTTTCATTTTTGTCAGCTTGTTTTTACAATCTACTGTTGCTGAAATACATTTAAATAATCAGGGGACACTTGTCTATTATAAAATCTGACTGAATAAAATCTGAAAGGCTTTACTGTGCAACAATGATGTCCTTTTGTATTTTTACTGAGTTACATTCAACATGCAAACAGCTCTGTTAGTTGTAAGGAGAGAGAAGGATGTCAGGTTTGAACATGTGACAACATAATCACATAACCCTGAAAATGAGTGGAATTCTCACTTCCACAAATACCAAAGTTAACACTCTCGCAGGGTGTCATAAACCAGCATCCTGCCTCAGGAAATATCCAGAACTCACTTCCCACTTTATCAAACTCAACAGAGACGTGGAAGAAATGGTCTCAGACATGATCTCATTCACGGTCCAAAAATCTGGCACACACACACACACACACACACACACACACACACACACACACACACAAGGTCTGAAAGATGCGCTGCTCATTAGTACACTTTGACCCTGAGCCAAACTGCCTCGTTAACAAAAAGTCCTTCAACTGGCTCTGATATTCTCCAAGCACAAGTCACTCTTTAAAAAAATTAAATAAAAGAGAGACAGAGAATTTATCACTGGGCATTTCTTGTTTTGTTCACACAGGATAAACTCACCAGCAACCTTTAGCCGTTCCCATCTGTAATGGCGTTAAATCTACATCAAAGTAAAAACTGTATCCTAAGTGTGACTGCAGCACAGATTCATTTCCTGCAAGTTCAGCACATAAATGCATTTACTGAGGACTTAGTGGTATCTACCAGAGACGTGACTAACGGCTCATAAGTATAATCTTTCAATATGTGGGTAGTTGTGAAGTTGTCATCTCTGGATGGACAGTCTCACCCTGAGCTCTTCTCTCTGACATGTGAAATGAGTAATGTCTGTGAAGCACTATTATTATGATTGTCTGCCTGGGGAGGGAATTAGAGATAAGCTCCAGTGCATGCAGGATAGGAGGGGGGTTCAAAGGAATAGAAAAGTGTAACCTTATGTAGTATTTTTGGGTTAATTTTTGAGGCAGGGAAACATAAATGGCCTCAGCTTGTTGCTCTTAAAAGTACATTTGTGTTTAAGGTTCCTTTGATGGTAATTTTAACACTCCTGTAGCAGATAATAGCTACAGCTCTTACTTGTTGATGAGTGTAAGCAATAACTACATTGGTAGTAACTACTAAATTGGTATAAATTTTCCTTCAACCTATACTTCAATTAATAAGATGAGCGTCAGCAGGTGGTTATTGACCTCAACCCAAACAATGGTGTAATTTCCACTGGTGATGCGCTGTCCTTATTGTAAAACCCTCTACTTGAACACTAGGGGAACTTAGTTTAATTTACTCACTAAAATCTGTTTTAACAGAGTTTTCTTACTGTCCAGCCAACACAATTCAAATGAGATAAGCTTACAGAGTTTCACCAGCAGCCATCAGTGCTCCTCTGTCTTTGTTTGCCCTGAATTTCACCTCTTAAGCTACAGAGACAAATGAATTATCCTTTGTTTGGTGGAGGCTGTTCCTGTAGTTTGAAAGGATGGCTCACTGGAAACACAACACTCTGCATGTTTTCCAGGGTAAAAAAAAAAGCAAATCACTTAAAAATTGCAGGAACTGAAGGTAAAAAAAAAAAAAAAGCAAATGTAATATTCATCTTATCTTATTAATAAAGCAGAAAAAAGTTGATCACTGATTATTTTAAATGGCTTTAGAGTGGCAATAAAGTTTAATAGACATATAAACTGGAATTAATTTGGAAAACCTAGAATCTGCCTTGTCTGAAAATGATCTTAATTAAACAATTGACCATTTTCACTTCCCAACATCCAGTCATTGGACAGAAGCACCTGAGAAATCCTGATGTTTGAAAATGATTCCTGAATAGGTATTGATGTAAGGCAGCAATGAGTCTCACTTTTGATATCTTGCATCATAGATTTATGCAACATTGGTTTTTGTTCCTGGTTCCAGCTGAGATAAAGACGTGCCATCGAGTCAGTCACTTGCACAGAGAGGTCTTGAGTATGGCGCAACACAGTGAAATCAGTGTTTCATTGCAACACTGAAAGTAGTGGGAGAGGAGTTTCCTGTGGACCTGATATCTGTTTCTTTTCTTTTTTTACCCCAGTGCTGACATATAGCTCTTTCTATTTGTCTAAGCACAGATAAAAGTACTTTATATGTGACAACAACTCAGCTGAAAGTTCATCAGCATGAGCTTTTTGTTTCATGGTTTGTTTCTGGCTGAGTCCTCACTGAAATGTATTATGAACTGTAAATCAAACAACTAAAAATCCTCTTGATTTTGAACTTTGTGCACTAGTGATAAAATAACTTCATATTTCTTTAAAAAATTAACAAGCTTTTTAGTCCCCCTGAGAATTCAAGATGAAAACAACAACAACAACAAAAAAACAAGTTGGCCAAAAGCCATAAAGCCATTAAAAACACAATCTTTTCATGCTTCACTGGCTCCTATCAAGTGCAGGACAAGTCAGTATCCTCTCAAACACAAATGGGACAAATACCATTATGTTGTCAATGTTATATCCTCAGTTCAACTTCACAGCAAACAGTCAACAAGCGGAAACCTCCTGTGTTTTCTCAGGAAAAAGGATGTTGTCATATTGTTTTAATTTTGTGATTTCATGATATTGTTAGTGTCTGTCCTGAGGCCCTGTGGTGGATGGGTGGAGGAAGGAGGAGGGTAAAAACAATGATTATGTGGTGCTGGTCAACTGAGGGTTTCTCAGCAAATCGCCAGGTAACTTGATCCTTGCAAAACCTTCCCTCCCATCACCAACGGAGACTGTAAATAAGCTGTTTCATTGTCTTTATTTGTTAAAAAGCTGTAGCTGGCAGCGGGTTAGCTTAGCTTAGCACAGAGGCTGGAACCAGAGGGAAGCTGTTTCTGGCTCCAGCTCACAAATGAACACATCTAGTTTGTTTAATCCTTCCACAGCATGGTGTATAAAACTGTGCAGCGGCTTCCTGATACGACAAGACTCCAGAAAGTCCCTGTACAAAGAAACATTCGCGTACAGATCCACCTACACTCTGTCGAAATCTATGTGACATGATTCCTCTGGACACCTTGTAAAATATTTACATTGCATCGCAGGCCATGTGAGCTGTTAGCTCTCCAAAATACATCAGTGTGACTCTTCATCCATATGCCAGCACACAACTGCTTTTTTTGCCATATTATTAGTCACTCATACATCTTACATTAAATAAAACAGTGCAGAATTTTAATATCAATACACTTATAATAAAATACTGTAAATGTACATGTCTAGCATAAAGTGGCCGTACAAACAAATGTAACTGTGAATAAGCATTAAATTTCCATTATTTACAAAAGGGCATGAAAATGTTTAAAATGTGTTTCATCAGTTTGGTAAATGTCAATCATTGAACACTATAAAGCTGATATTACAGGGGATTTCAGCAAAATAAAAATTTAGGCAAAAAAAATGTAAATCACATTTTGTTGATGGTGAACTAGCCATTGTCCTTTGTGTTGTGCTTACTCACTGCTGTCAGGTGACTGCCTCTGCATAACAACACCACTACACTGTTGACATTACACACATTTCAGAGACACATCACGTTACGAAGCCTGATGAGGCCCAGAACGGCTGACATGAGAAATCAAACAAGGTGTAGCAGTTATCAATTTGCATTCTGAGTGATGAAGGTCAGCCATGGAGAGAGGGCGAGCTTAATCAACAGCAAACTGCAGTAGGACATGTCTAAATCATAAGCACAAGTTTGTATTTAATGGAAACCAGAAACAGGTTATCTTACAAACAGCTTACTTCAAAAGACGAAACTATGTAGATGAATCTGCGATAATGGTAATCCTTGTAAAGCTGATAATCAATAAGTGAGTCTGAGTGGAGCCACGACACCTCTGTGTCTAAATCTTCAGGTAATCCAAATTTTATCAACCAGCATCCTCCCATTCTTCAGCACTTATCTGGATCCTGTCCTCTATTAACAGCTTGTCACAGCAAGATGACACACTTTCAATACCCCACCTGCATGCCCACCTCTCCACCACTCGCTCTCCCACTCAACACACACACACACACACACACACACACACACACACACACACCCGTTGAGATTGTATTTCAGGTTGGTTGTTATTGGAGCTGAGAGCACAGTTAGTAAGAAGGAGAAAGGTAAATCAAAAGCATGATGATGGCAAACACAGACAGCAAATGGAGAGGAGGGGAAGTGTGAACGTGGTAATGAGTGGGATGGCGTGTGTTTGCCTATGTGTGTGTGTGTGTGTGCAGGCACATGCAGGAGGGAGAGGAAGAAAACACAATGTGTGTTCAAGCTCCACAATTTATTTGATTAAAAATGTTTTTCTTTTGTTGTCAGGCATCAGCTACAAATTGTTGTATTTCTTTGTGAGAAGAGACTGATGTGTATTTAGGAGAAGTGCTACTCTGTTAATGTTAAGTTCTTGTCCACAGGTTTAATATATTGAATTAAGCTTTCTGGGAAAAATGCCAGCTCGCAGCTCTGAGAAGCTGTGCAGCATGTTGACATGATGATGCCTGACTTACCTCCGAGTGAAGGGACACTTGGCTAATTAACAACATGGTTACAGTTTGGGTATGACTGCTGAACAGATGCGCACTGAAATGGCCTCTCCTCTGTGCTACAGCTGAGTTGATGTGTACATGTCCCTGCTTAAGATTATCTGAGAATTAACTTTAGGTGGTTTCATGCCCCCACTGTGTGGTAGTTGGTGGTATGATGTGATGTCCAAACTTTTATTTTTACGCAGAGAAAAATGCTTAGATTATCTTCCAGTGCTAGAAAATGACTCCAAAACTATTTCTTTTCTGCATTATCACTCCATTGTTTAGTTTCCTGATCTAAGTCCAGCTGTAACCTACCTAATAAAAGCAATTTCACTTCTCTTGCTGCCTTCTCTCCATCCTCTCGGAGGTTTTTGTCAATCATCTTTGACCTCTCCGCGGCAGCTTTATCCTCGGCGCTCACCGTACAACCCATGGATCCGGAGGCAGGGGCGCACAGAGCACTTGTGCACAAAAAAAGGTGTCAGTGCTGATGGTGTCGTTCCCAAGAATAACGATGGAGCAGCTTCAGCTTCCAGCTTCTAGAAAACTGCTTATTCCAGAGTTTTTATCCGCGCGTAAAAAGTCTCTGTCGCTGCTCTTCTGTTCAAACACACTGCGGGTAGGATCAAATCATTTGTTTTTGTTTGACGCTAAATCTCAGGTTGTGTTTGGTCCATGCCGAGACGCTCAGAGCCCCTGTGACCTGCATCCATCCACAGGCTGAGATGCCTGCTGCGTTCACAGACTGCCTCGCTCGTCTCGTCGGCCTGGAGAGCAGCGCGTCCCTCGGTCGTGCCACTGCTGCAGTCCCTTTTTCTATGCTCAATTACACTCGCGAGAAAATCCTTAGATATCCCCGTGACAATTGGGAACTAGTCAACCAGTCGCATCGACGTCACTTCAGCAACTTGTCGCGATAGTCCAATTAAACCAAGTGAGCTCTCCGCGGCAGCTTGTGTGGAACCAATTAGAGGAGAAGGCAGCGAGGCGTGATTTCAGGAGTGTGATGTGCAGACTGCAGTGGGCGCTGTGCCAGCCTCATTCCTCTGCGTGTCGAGTGGATGCTGGACTCTGAGGCGACAGATACAGTGTTGTGCAGCAGCGGGGACTGTCCACTGTGACTGACCGCACCGTCCACGGGCAGCTTTGTCCGCGGAAACATGCAGGGTGTGCTGCTAAAATAGATAATGAGGCTTTGCGTCACATGTTTATGAAAGACCTTTGGCACATAATTAGGCCGACTGAATAACTGGAGTGTAGCGCCGCCTAATGGACACACATTTTATATATTTTCTGTGCTGGGTGAAACCACAAAGACATTAGACATAAACTTTATTTATTTATTTATTTGTATGTATAGAGGCTTTCTTTTTTATGATTTTTGCCATTTTGATTGCACAGCGACTTACTTTGTTAATAAATCTGATACCTTTCATTAGCTTCATGAACCAAAACAAATCAAAAACAGCAAAATTAAAGTTGAACTTTTTCCTATTTTGGTTGAACTGTGCTTTATTCAACTATTGTTTCTTTAATCTGCTTTATGAATAAATTTCCCCTCAGGGATCAACAAAGTCGTCTGATTCTGATTATTGGCTTTACAAAACAGTACATTAAAAAACACACACATTTTACCTCTGCTTAGGCATTAAAATATATTAAAAAGTGGAGTGAAGTGAAATATTATTATTACAGTAAACACTTCCATCAATAATTACACTGAGAGACTGAGCAAAAGACAGATATTTTGGGGGGAACATTACTCTCTGCATAGACCAGGGGTGTCCAATCCTGGTCCTTGAGGGCTGCTATCCTGCATGTTTTAGATGTGTTCAAATGACCAGGGTCAATATCAAGCTTCTGCGAGCAGGTCATTTGAATCAGGTGTGTTGGAAGAGGGACACATCTAAAACATGCAGGATAGCAGCTCTTGAGGACCAGGATTGGACACCCCTGGCATAGACAAAAGAAGGGCAATATGTTTTCACTTCGTTATATTTATGCTGGAGGTTCATAGCAGTCTTATTGCATTGTTACTTTTATTTTTTATCATTTGAAAAAACATACATGGATGTGTTGTTTTGAGCAGAGTGCATGAGCAATGTGCAAAATGTTTTATTCCTAATTAAAAATAACAATAATAATAATAATAATAATAATAATAATACCTAATAAAGCAAGCTTTATTTTGTCATTGTAGCATGCTGCACAGTACAAACACACACAATGAAATGGCATTTTCACGGCATTGATCCAGCGCACCCTGGAGCAGTTGGGGGGGCTTGCTCAAGGGCCCCTCGGCAGTGCCGTGGAGGTGGACCAGCCCCTCTCCAGCCATCAGTTCACACTCCATATTTTGTGCAGGCTGGGACCTGAACTGACGACCCTCCGGTTCCCAACCCAAGTCCCAACCCACTGAGCCCCAATTAGCTTATAATGTATCATTTACATGTTGCTCGCTATTGTCACTGCAGTGTTTTTTTCCTGTACACTATATAAAATACACAAGTCCATGCAGCTTGTTGTGACCATAAACAATACTAAATAAGTTAGTGTTGATGTGTTACATTAAATACCTGCAATACGTTGACATATTGAGGTCAGCGGAGGGAAATCCTGATGTTTTTGTAAACATTACCTCGCCTTGACAGTTCTGATAGGAACACTGAGCAGGTATAGATAAGCTGCTTTTTTTAGCATCATGTGCAAACATAAGAGTGCGTTTCGGGATGGAGGTGGTATATTCAAATCTATACATATCTATTAAATGTACAAATTTACCAAAAAGACCAACACAATACATGCTGCCTTAATGTTTGTGGGGAATGATGACAACAGAGACAATCTAAAAACATCTACAATTATTTTATTGCCAAACTAATACTGTCCCTGCTATTTACACTTTACAAGCTACTGTAAATATGCATCACAAATACAAAATGTTTACATTTATATACATTATTTATATAAAGTCTTGTCTTATTCACCAAAATTCATAGACCGTGTTATTTATTTATAGTCATGTCATTTCCATAGATTAATATTTTTAACAACAGCTATAGTAAAATATTACACAGATTTATGACGAATGCATATCTGAATAAAACTGTAGTACCTGTTTAAAAGCTGAAGGCATTTCAAAGCAGTAGGTAGTCAGTTGTTATTTTGGCATGATCCTGTTCACTAAAACTAAACCTTCATTTACACCACAATAACCACTGCAAATATATGTGGAAAATACTCAGATTAAATATTTCATCTGCTGTTGCTCATAATTTGTCTGTAAAACATGTTCATCAGAGTCAGACCTGCTAAAAAAAACACATAATAGTGTATTATATAAATAAAATGAGATGAGTGGGGATTTACCCTTTACCCTCCTAAAGCCTGAGAATTGTGATACAACATAAAACCATCTTTGGATGCAAGCAGCAAATATTTGTTAGAACGTTTTCTCTTTTTTAATCAAGATAAAACTTTTCTCTGTCTTAAAAGTTCAGAAAATGTGCTCTATATATTACTGTATAATTAAATATTCCTGTAATATGAAAAAAGTGAACACATACGCAAATTGCCAGTGCTATTGTGGTTCTCAAAATTACTCTGAATAATTAAACATTTTGGAAGAATCTGTCCACATGTCGACATTGAGATAAAAAAACAACATGTGTGTCTTCATTGAACAGTGTGAACGTCTAAATCATTATCTCTTGTCACATCTTTTAAGAACAATTCATAATACTAACACAACTACAGCACAGATTAGGACTTCAATACACTTCCACTACAAGATGCCAAAATGTACAGTATTACAATAACATCTATACATGACAGTGCTGGAAGGAAATCTCTGAAACTGTGTGGTTAACTATACCAACTACAGGACAGACTGGACAATAACATCATGCAAAACTTTAACCTTTAGGTCTAAGTAGTCAACAAAAATAACAACAAAAATAAAACTACAAACCAGAAAAGCAAAGACATTATGTCAGAATCACAAAAGCGCAACCCATCATTAAATGAATGAATTTAAATCTGCTGGACCACCAGCAGGTTCATCTTTACAAAAAAAAATCCCATAGTAGGCCAGGCATCACTCACACATACACAGTTAGATTTAAAAGGTGGTTTCAAAACATATTCTTATTCATACTTTGTGGGATCTAGTGACGCAGAGAGTTTTGGTTTTATTTCCATTGGTTTTGAGATATAGCTTCATTGCTCAGGTGTCCACCTGGGCAAGTACAACCATAACTATTCACATGGCTAGGTAGGTGGCTATGGCTTTGGAAATTGGGGGAATAGTTCAGCATATCGGGAAACAAACTTATTAACTTGACTGGATATAAAATGTAATCAGTGAGCTTAGGATGTGCATGTATGTTTTTATCTTTATGTGATATTATTTTATTTTATTTCACTGAGTCTGAAAACGTTTGTGCAGTGGCTTCCTGATACTGCAAGCAAGTCACTGTACTAAGAGACAGCTGTGTACAGATCCACCTACGCTCTAATGTAACCTGTGTGACATGATTCCTCTGGACACCTTGTAATACATCTACACTCAATGGCAGCATTACACAACTTTAGGTATGTGATGTAATGCTGTCATTACAGAGTGTGAAAAGGTTATTTGTCAAGCCTCTAATGGGAGAATCAAGAATTTATAATAGTTAATAAACTCTGATATGAACTGCACTTGGTTTTTATTTAAGGTCACCATCTGGTATATATGTGCTAGAAGTCTTAGTCTAGGAGGTCCTGTATCAAAACTTTAAATCAAGCTCTTTGCATTTTATTAAACATGTAAAATATTGTCATCGTCTGACAATTTTTATCATCTATATATTTAAACAAAAAAAGTAAAATCATACACAATGTATTGGGTTCATTACCTTCATCATATACAGTAGTTAAATATATTTGAAATTAGAAAAAACAGATATAGTAGCTAGCTAAATAAATATACACTCGTTTTTGTTTTTTACTGTATGGTTGTGTGCTGTTCCAAATGCTAAAAGGCACCAGGGTTTATGAAGAAAGTTGATGATTTATGCATATGGAACAAAAGATTACCAACACATAAGATGATGCCTGTTCTCTAAGGCCTTAAAGCACTTCTTTATCTCATGTTAAATAATGACGAACAGCTCCGATCGTTGCTTGTTCATCATCCGACTGTCCTCCTTTGTGCGTCTTGTGGAAAATATTGTGTAAAAATACATTTATTATTTAATATTTTGGTATTTTTTTTATGTATACTGTATCTTTCTGTCTTCGGCCTGAAAGACAATCACACCTTATTTTTCTGTACAGTACCAGCTGCAGTTGTTTGTGTGTAAATAAAGAGGAAGCTACAGGAAAAGGACCATTTCACCATCCCAGGTGGACTTCGTCCCACTAATAGATGGTAATAAAAAAAAGACCCTGTTCAATCCTGATTATTTAAATACATTGTATTACCGTTGTGTTGCATTAAATTAATATATAATATGTTGTTATGAAATATTTTTACTCAGATATGTGTTAAAGTTATAGTGAAAAGTTAATTTATTTCGTCAATAAAAGTGTTATTTCTACACATGCACTATAGTGTGTGTGTTTTGGCCTGTTGTGAACCCCAGACTCTGTGCTGGGCAGCCCTGTAGTGTGTTCTCACTGAGGTGATATTGCTTCCTTTACACTGACCGCTCTATGTACCCCTAACATCACACACACTGAAGGAGCGTCTAATGGCCTCCTGCAGCATTGCTGGTGCCCGTTGTCCAGTCAATGATAATAAAGCTCAGACTCATCACCATGAAGGAAACACCCAAAGCAGCGAAGCAGACAGCCTAAGGATGAAGGAAATAAACACATGAGTGGCTCAAAAACAGCATCACCACATAAATATAGTAAATGATTGAAGACTAAATAACACATATTTCAATGCCTCACCAGTATCTTATGAAGGGAGGTCATGGGTTCATCCTCCTTGGGAACGATGCGGATGTAGAAGACAGCAGGGAATATGAAGATCAGACAGGGAGCCGATGTGGCACCTGGAAGGATAAAGAGGAAGAAATGGTCAAAACTAAGCACCCGACACTGCATGTAAAGTTTTAAAGTGATACATACATGGAGCTGATATAAATCTCTTCATGCTGTGTTTACATTTGTGGAAAAAAAATATTGGACCACCCTTGTCATCAAAAACAAAGGGTATGCAATGATGTACTAACTCCTGTGTGTATCATGTGACTAAAACAGACATAAGAATACATAGGATGTCTAAGATCACTGTTTGCTTTTGGCAGTACAATGCCAAAGCTATTGATGTAGGAACTTAAGTGACTTTGGTTGTTATCAAGAAAACCATGGAAAATGGCTCGATATCAGCTATTAAATTAAACTCTTATGAGCTATTTTTGTTGTTACCATAATATTTGTCACAACAAATGTACCTTTAGTTGTACCCGGCATTAAAATGAACAAATGAACAGCAAAACAATCTAATAATATTTTCCATGACTGTATATTGACTTTGTGTTTCTATGTTTAAATTTATATTGGTACAGATGTGTTTTCAGCTGTACTGTAAAAAGCAGAGATTCCTAAAGGACACAATTCAGTCCCTATACAGTATACACACCTTTTGTAATGAGCTCAGATAATTAAAACAGTGATAGAAACTGAGGGAGAAAAATATCAAAAAGCACAAAGAGCATCTTGATGTATTCTCCTCAATAAATGTTTAACAAGGACTGCAGAGGGCTTAGATTTTGTCAGCTAAACACTAACACAGAGAAATGATCAGATTTACACAAAATGCAAAGTCTAATGAAAACAGTTTCCTCTCAGGCTTCATCTTTGCTTTTTGTTTCTGTGCATGGTTGCACATTAAAGTGAGGCCTGTACATACACAAGCACGTGTACCTATATGCTCCTACATGTTTGTCAAAGCAAAGGCAGTTGCTTTGAAGATGTCCTTGGTGACTCTTTCACTTTAATGTTTTCAGCTCTCACCCCTGACCTATGAAACATGACCTATGAAACATGACCTCCAATCTGAGGACAAAGTGTGACAATAATATTGACTCAATTGTAAGTTCATCCGTGAGCAAACATGCGCCAGTCACGTTTTTTTTTTTTTTTAGTTTTGCTTTCAATGTTTTTTTTAATGTCACAAACTAAAAACAGGCACTGCCATGTGAGGATTCAGTGTCCAAACGGAGACAGGACGTGTAACACAGGAAATGTTAAATACTTACTTTTGCATCTTTTAAAAAGTTTTTATTCTATCTACTTTTTACCTGTGTGAAGGTTTTTTTTCTGGACAGCCCTCCTTCAAAATCTTTTAAACATTAACAGAAAAAGCTGCTGACCTAAAGGGCTCGGTGCCTTACGCAGCTTTAGCCATTACAGCCTCTTCTCGAGTAACTCTTAGAGCACAATGTTACACTTTACACAAATATGTGCTTTGATGTGATTCCAGCTTTGTATTTACTAACCGATGACGCCGAAGATGCCCAGAATGTTGGGAGCAAATATCACCAGCATGTTGATTAAGGTGAGAAGGATGACAGCGATGGCAATGTGGCGTAACCAGTTGAAAGACTTGGTGGGGAATAACATCTGCTGGATGGCTCTACGCACCTGCGGACAGAAAATAATTCACCTCAGAAATAGTAATACAATTTCTTGTTGAGTGAGCTTTAAGGACACAGGTTAAACAAAGCGGTGGAGCTTACAGGGAACAACACAATAGGGACTGTCAGTGTTACAGCGGTGAGGACGGCCACTCGCACACACAGGATCAAAGTGTCATAAGGATCAATCCGGCTGTAAGTGTGCAGGAGCTCAGGTTCAACGTTGCCTGCAGGAATAAAAAGAGTGAACATCGCTCAGTAACAACACTTTAAACCCAGTGGACAGGCAATTATAACAGCTACCACCAGAGGGAGCTTCAACTTTATGTAATGGAGTAAAAATAAGGTTTAATAACTGTTTTCTCTTACTGCTGAAAACATCAGAGGAGAATAAACAACACACAGTGACAAATACTTTTAATGTTTGAAAAGATCAAAGAGACTCATTTCTATTAAAATAGTGATTTAGTATTTCTTGTATGTCTTATTTTTTGACACATTTTTAAAAGTTGCATTAGAGTAGAGTTCTGGATAATAGTGTTATCTACAAACGCTGTTAATTTTCATGGTGCAGCTTTTATTCTGCAAGAATAAATAAGTTAATAAAAGGGCTTTATTAAAAGGATTTTTATGAGAATCATCTTGAACTTTTCTTTTTTGCCTCTCGTTTCAGAAAACAATATCTTTGTTCTACTATGTCTGAGTCTACGTCTCAGTGGCCGATGGTTTGATTTGGGCACGGACATACGAATTGATAGATTGGTGCTGAGAATAAAATCTGTAGAGGAAGTGCGGGGAAAAGTGTTCTCACCATAAAAGGTCAGGTAGCCAAAGAGAGCGGCCAGGAAGTACATGCTGTACATGACGAAGATGGAGATGTTTGATACCTTCTGCATCTTCTTCTTTGTCGGACTGAAACCAGAGAGTTGAAAGTTATGCGAACATCACAATCTGCGCTGACACGCTCTCAAGTGTTGCAGATTACAGAGGAGTGACTCACTTGCGTAGCTCAGTGTAGATAGGCAGGACCTCCGGGTGGCAAACAAAAGCAAAAGCCAAGATGGGGATGGTGTATGCAGTCTGCGAAGAAGCACATAAACATATGACTCTTTCTCAGTGGTTGAGCCTCCCAAAAAAAAAAAAACTAAAACTACATCTACAGACCTCTGTGGCTTGAGTGTTCAAAAAGGCTACAGATCCAGATGAGCAAACCGCTCTTCATCTCAGCCGCCTACCTGTGAGTTGATGGTGAACATGCGTGGGGTGCAGTGAGAGTCATCATCCTCATGAACCAGGCCGTTGTTGTGGACGTCATGGATGTGGCTCGAGACGTTATGGCCGAGGTGGGCAGCAGTACTGTTGGTTGAGTACTCCTCAAAGGGGCAGGGGATCTGAAACTTCTTATAAATGACCTGCGGACGGATGTGAACGGAGGAGCGAAACATATATTCAAAGACAAAAAAGATAAACAGATGTGTCAGAGTCATACACAGGAGCTCATAACCATCAACGACAAGCTCAAAAAAGCATTTCAACTCAGATTAGGGTGACTCAGCCTCTAAGTACTTATAGGCTTTACTCTCAACCTTTGATGTGTCTAAGCAGCTCTTATATTCACCTTATCAACCATAGCTACATACCACTGAAAATAGAGACCGGGGTGGGAAAGAGACAAGGGTGGGAAAGTGAGTAACATGTGTGCCAGGATGACATGCCAGACTGAATGAGGCTCTGTGTGAAGAATAGCTGTGCTGATGTGCCACTGTGTGAGCTGGGCCCACTTACTGCTGTGAGAAAGAACACCATGCAGCTGAGGGAAAATCCACTGGTGTAGCCGAGGTACCCTGAATAAAAAAAAATAAAAGGGAAAGAGACATTTAATGTTAACGCATCCTAAACTAAACCTGTGTTATTTTGGGACAACTATCATTTTAAGGATCTAGACTCCATGTATAGACTTATGCTACACAAGAAGTCTAAAAAGTTTTCTGACAGATAGAGATCTCTTACTTCCTGTTGAAAATGGGGCTGTCGCAAAAAAAAAAAAAAAAAAACATCCTGAAAATGTGCAGAATGACCTCACAGCGCTGTGAGAGCAGAAACAACATGTTTACCCTGTGTAATAATGAACAGATTAAACTGGAATTGAGGGTGAGGTTATCTCAGGGAAAATTATGTCTAACTGAGCACCTGCTGTTTCCACTGCCAGCAGGAGGATAAAAACACACTAATTGGTTGACTTTAATGTAACTCCTTCACTGAAATGTCATTTTGGAAGTTGGCTTGAAGTCAAAAGAAAATCCAAATTAACAGGTTGGAAATATACAAAATGTTGCCTGGCAGGAAGCTGGCAGGAAAAAGTAAACAGCTTTGAAATACAGAGGGAAAAGAGCAATACTACTTGAAAAAAAATGAGTTGAAGGATTTAAAAGTTGTGAGGGACTACACAGAAAAGCTTGAGTCAAAAGAAAAGATGTTACAAAGAGCCACTGAAGTTGAAGGACACCAGCAGTCTGTTAATATTTTGAAGGTTGGAACTAAGGGGTAGAAAAAATATAATATATAAAGCTATTATATATACTCATAAGTTCATATACCCTGGCAGAATTTGTGATTTTTTCTGCCATTTTTCAGGGAATGTCAATGATGAGAGAAAAAACTTTTTTCACTCATGGTTAGTGGTTGGATGAAGCCATTTATTGTCAAGAAACTGCGTACTCTTTTTAAATCCCAATGACAACAAAAACTACTCAAATGACAATGATCAAAATGGCCAAAAAAATCGCAAATTCTCCCAGGGTATGTAAACTCATGAGCACAACTGTACATGTCAAGTTGTGAGAATGGAAGTCAAATTAATAAAGAGATGTAACAAAGGATCCCAGACTCAGACTAGGGTTGTTTAATTGTTTGGTTCATGGCTGACATTAAATGTTTTTTGACAGTGCTATAACAATGCGATGGACTGCACTGTAGGAAACTTTAGGTTTGTGTGAAACAGGGAAATATGATCCATGTGACCCCTCTGTGAATTCAAACTTTTATCAGATTTATGCTTTATCTGTTTGTCGCAATTGCAAAGTAATGCACCAGGAATGTACACTTGCCCCTATGTGATGCAGCATTTTAGGGTAAGAGGTCGACAGACTGGGTTCATTTAAATGAACCAGGAGGTTGTGTGTTTTCATGTAGGGGAAACCTGTCAGATTGATATGTCCAAAAAAATCTTGATTTCTAATTATGAAGTAAGTATTTTTTACTATTTTAATTTTGCCATGCTTAACTTTTGCATGTTTCGCCTCAAGTAAACTGATCTATCAGCTTGAGCACATGAAAAAAAATTAAATTCTAATTAGATTCAGACATAGGAAATAGACATTAAAATACAATTACATTAGTGTTACTCACCGAGCTGTTTCATTAAAGCGAGGGGCAGGATGATACTGGCAGAGACCATGATGACCAGGTAGTTTCCGTTCAAGTACCACAAACTTTTTGGAGAAAAATGTCATTTACTTTGGTAAGGTCAATACACTTTGGAACCGCAATACAAACAGCTCAGAGACAGAGACAAAGACAGACAGAGACCAAAATAGAGTAGAAAGTATAATGGTGATGAATGTGTTTATATATTTAGTGAAACTGTGGTTGTGTTTTTTTTAAATCACGTAGTCTTCAGTGGTGTGTTTGAAGGGCACGCGGCTCTTCAAAGCAGCAGTAAACGCCTGAGAACATTTCTGGCACTTTGGAAGATTGTGGAAAATTTGTGTCCTCTTCTGTTCTCGACCGCAGCGCTGGAATACACTGCTGCTGATGATTTATGTTGCAGGAAAGGACCTCAGAGAAAGCCATAAACTAACTTAGTGTTGAAGAAGTTGGTAAATATCATCAAAAAGCACATGTGAGGATGGAAGGACATATCCAATTTTAGGTCCTCCCTCCCGTACCATGCTACCGTCTCATCATCGGCAATATATGGACACCATGCATGTTCATCCTTTAAACAAACACCATGTGAATGCCGTTCATAAAACCTAACTCCCTCGCATAACCTGACCAGCTGACATCACGTATGTATATATATATATGGCATATGTGTATCTTTAACACATGTGGGCATGTTGGTGCGAGGATGCTGTCAGAGGCTCATTGCAGTCTGTCTGGCTGCCTGTCACAGATCTGTTACAGCCAGTCAACTCTTGTGACATAACCCATAC
Source organism: Pseudochromis fuscus (assembly GCA_900323345.1). Classification (NCBI taxonomy): domain Eukaryota; kingdom Metazoa; phylum Chordata; class Actinopteri; family Pseudochromidae; genus Pseudochromis; species Pseudochromis fuscus. The sequence continues at coordinate 24,632 of OOFC01042817.1, forward strand.
ATGAGGTATTTCCGATTTAAGATAATTGTTAATAACTGGATGCTATGTGGTCAAATAGCCTGTTTATTGTTGTGTGAATAGACCTGCTCAGGAAGCTGTATAAACTTTGAAGGCAATAAGAGTAAACCTGATGTACATTCGTTGCTGTACTGTTGATGGAAACAGCAGCAACATGCAGTTTATAGGAATTATTGCCAAACCATTAAAGGCTACTGTCTCCTAAATCCTGTGGACAGAAAGATCTTTGTGCCTGACAGCCCCTATTTTAAGTTGCTAAGCTTGTTATTCTTAACCCTGAATGAAATACAACCAGTGGGATCAGCTGTCCTACAGGCTAAAGCACACAGTGATCTATAAGGCTGGCAGCATGTGCGTGTGCGTGTGTGTGTGTGCGACTCCGTTGTGTGCCTTGAAAGCAGAGGAAGTCCCACAAATCACAGGCCACGTCTTCTTTGGCCTTTTGGTCAGTAGGTCATGTCTGATGATCAACTTTCACATTATGTGAGTCACTGGAGGCAGATCAAGTCCACTCAAGTCTGGAGTTCAAATCAAAGTCAAGTCCTTGAGGGCAACTCATAATTAAGTCTTCATCAGACTTTAATGTGTCTGAATGGCTAAAAATATTTGAACATTTTGCGTTTTTTAATCCTTAATCCTACTTAACCGTGCAAATGAGTTCATGTTAATAATGGGTCATATGACCACAAGTATGTGAAGTCGCTTAAAATCACAAACCGACAGAGAACCTGACTCTGCAGTTCCCCTCATGTCTACAGCGTTTCAGTGTCTTTCAGCTCATAGTTTTCTGAACTGCAAATTTATTGTTGTGTGCTGAGAAACTTTGTCTCTCAGTTTTATACTTTTGAAAATGTTCAACCTATTTCTAACTTTTGTTCTTTGTAAAATCTTTAAAGATTCTTAACAAAATATTTCATCCCTTAGTTTCTTGTGATATTTTCAGCAAGAAATGTATTCTCTAGTGTTGTTACCTGTAGTTTCTTCTATCTTAAAGTAATTTCTAGATACAGCAGGTCGCTGATTTCATGAAAAAAGCTGCGTTACTGCAACGAAAATTAGCAAAGCAGCTGATGAGCCACATATTTCTCTCATTAGGAATCTATTGATTGGACTCCAGTCCTCTGGGTGAATCCCTGCCACTTCCAAATGTCTGTTCATCTATATGCGTGACCATGTGAGACTGCACTCCAAACCATAATACTTACTCAATAATCCTTGTAAATACAGCATGACATAAGGTCACATAATTCATATGCACATTTTTATGTGCTGCTAAAAACACTTCAGCTCAGGCAACAAGTGAAAGGTACTTGTTTGTCCGTCCACCGCACATCGTTGCTGTCTATTTAAAGAGCCACTAGTCATAAATAAAGCCCCTGTCCCAGCACCGGGCCCTCATTCCACTCAGTTCTTCTGACGCCATGGATTTGAACAGGGAGAGGAGCGTCGAGTGGAAATGAACAGTGTGTATCTCAGTTGTTGTGAGCTAGCCCTGAGCTGACCTGTCCTTATGCTCAGCCTTGGAATTTGGCACTCCATGTTACACCACCTGCTGCTGTCATTTGCGTGTGTGTGTGTGTGTGTGTGTGTGTGTGTGTGTGTATGATCACATTCGATGGTAGCTAAGCATGTGATGCTGATATAAACACACACAAACAATGACATACGGTAGCGATCCAACATTTTAGGCACCGTGACAATGTGCAGATGCTTTACAGATTAATACCATGAACTGTATTTATTCAGCACTTAAATTTATACAGTGTGCTGCCAACGTTTGGTAAACTTTAAAAACAGCACCGATTCTCTGTTTTTAGGGCACTAGCAGGTAGGTTGTTCAAAGCACCTTGGAAGACAACAGAGCGATGTTGACAGTGTGAAGCTGTTGAAGAGATCTGCTCAGTATTGTGTATTAAAGACTGTCGGCCCTGATGGGAGCTATCCTCCTGAGTCCTCTGCATAGGCTGCAGTTGAGAAGTGCATGGCTTCTGCAATCCCTCATGAACGCGACGTTTTAGATTTGAACAAGCAGCTGGAATCCACTTCAGTCCTCCATGACCTTATGCAGAGCGTCTGTGTCTGCGGCATGACTCTGACGTGAGCAGTGTTTGCCTCCTCAAGCTTGACAGCGGTGAGAGTTTATGTTGTGTGTACACGTAACAGACAGATACCCAATCATGGCCTTCCCGTTGCTCAGCCAATTCCAAGCTCCCATTCCCATTACACCCCCACGCTGCCTGAATCAATACTGCAATGTTGCAAACTGGAAAAATTGGTTACCCACATAGTCTGCCAGGGCCCTCGACCCTGCACACAGTGTCTGAGCTTTGGGTCAACAACGGGCAGGAGTCACATGCCGTTTACCAGGACTGTCACAGTGTTGTTGATATTGAGAAGCATGTAAACGATGATACTCACTCAGAGTTGGTATCTGCCTTCAGGAAAGCTTGGATGACCAGCGGTAACTCTGATTTAACAATGTACAGGTAGCTGGACATAGCTGTAACCAGACAGAAACAATGTCAGTCATCACATCACAGAGCAGCAGCTCCTACTGAGGACACTGTGGTCACATCCCTGTATGTTCAGAAGACGTTAGAGTTTCCTGAGGAAGGTTTATTTCTGCTGTTAGAGTTTAAACAGTGCAGTATTTTATTGGCAAAAACTCCTGGCGAACCAAAAGGACCAGAATTTGAATGATTTAAAACAACATTGAGACAATTATTCCGACAACAATCTTCCTAGAATAAAAATGATGAAGTCAGTCATTAAAAAATAATGACTTGTCAGTGAACATGGTCATGCTCTCAGATCAAAGGAATCAACGCTGTTTGATTGGGCTGTGTTTTCTTTTCCATTGCTGAGCTAATGCTACTGATAGTACCTGCAGCTTTTGTTGGGATTGTTTGAATTAGCTGAGCATTCAGACTGTGGTCACACTGCACAGATTGCATTTACACCAGGGAAGAGATCTGATCACAATGTGAGTCTGGCCACCGTCATCTGTGGTCTGGCTGATCTGATGACTTTAAAATCCCAGTTGGTTCTGTGTGCATTTACACCTTGAATTAACATGTGTTTTCCCTTATCATTATTATTGTTATTTTGGGTTTTCCCTGGTTTCAGAGACAATGTCCAGTTACAGAGCCACTTTCATTCCAGGTGTAAATGAGGAAACTGTAAGCTAACCACTATTATCTCATCTTTGATTATTTGTTATTGTTGGGCTGACTTGAGGCTGAAAAAGTTTAATTAAAACCGTGCAATCCATCCTCCAACACCAATAATTTATTTAACAAATAATTTTGCTAAGTAAATGTACTGACGGTCTAATGTGCTTCAGCAAAGCTTTGGCCGGACACATGCAGCCACACACGTTGCTCAGTCAGTGGGAGGCAGTCTCTACGCTACCATCACCACTGATAATGCAGCTGTTAACAAACAGGACTCCTATTCTTTGCTCTTAATACTTCCTCATACCCCATACTTATAACTAAGAACAAAAGCCAGAATGCTACCAGTGGTTCAAATGAATATGTGTGTGGCTGGGTAAGGAGAGGTATAAAGTCTGAGCCACGTAATGATGTATAATTCACATTCTCACCACAGGGACTTTGCAGACATTCATAACATTTGCGAGCACGTTGTCACAAGGGCTCCTCACCTCCAATATTTTGCAGAGTGATTGCAATACCAGCAGCCATTTTTCCAGGCGTTCCAAAGGCTCTGTACCCCAGCTGTTCATAAGCTCGAATTCCTGCAAGCAGATTACAAACAGGGGCATTCAGTTATACTTGCTGAGATGTCTCTGATCACTGTAGACAAATAGATAAGGAAGGACTTGTTATTTTCACAGTTTTATTATTTGTCTAGACAATTTCAAACTTTAGCACACAGCAAATTATGGAACAAATGGACTCATTAACTAATCAGTGTAAGCCAACAGAGGAATTACCGTATTTTCCGGACTATTAAGCGCACCTGTTTATACGCCGCACCTGTCTATAAGCTGCTATTGAATTTATTCAAACAGTTTCACGTGGTCCACTTTGACCGGGTCTGATATGACGAGGCTAAATGTTTCGGCGGCACGGAGCTTGCTAGCTTGTAAAAAGCTAACGAGCTTCGTGCCGCCGATACTGAGCAACACTGGGGTTTAAGCCGCAGGGTTCAAAGCGTCCGGAAAATACGGTAAGTGGACTGAAAACAATTTAATTACCTAATTTCCTGCTATAGAGTTTGTTTCATCTTTTATGGTTTCAGTAAAGCATGCTTTTTAAATTTTGCAAAATGGTCCTTGATCCATATAAAAGCATCACACGTGATTTTCACCAATATCCAGCAGTAGCAGAGCTGATGGACTTTCACTGTGATACATATCATTTTGGTAGTGTGAATCCAATTTGTACTCTGTCTTCACAGAAACAGTAGAGACATGACACAAGGCTTACCCACAATGCCAGAGGATTTGAGCAGAAGATGAATGGAGTAAGAGGACAAGGCTGCTACTGCAGTCAGAAGAAACCTGTGACATAGCACAAAAGTAAAAGTCATATCATCAAGTCATGGTTTAACCTTTGTTTATGTCAACCATTACACCGTATTCTACATTTTCTATGGCATTATAATCATGACATTTCTCTTCTCTCCATTTCCACACACATTACATATGCATTCATGCACTGTGGACACATGTTTGTTTTTATCTAAAATGATGAATTGGTAAAGGAAAGTCTGAGACACTGAGCTGCAGTGTGTGGGCTGAAGTAGCTGGTTCATCATGTTAAAATGCTAATATATTTGCAACAAAACACCAACACTTGAAACAAGCAAATAATATGAAACAAGAGAGTACATTCTTCAAATAATAAGTCTTTTGGTAAAATGTATCCATTGATAGCAGCCAATAGTCCTACACATTGAAAATGCTATTTCACATAACCCTTCTGTTGCAGTGGTCCTCCTACAGATTCAAGTCAAGTCAGCACAGGGCGCTCAGGTCAACATTCCTGATGGGTCAGAGGTCAATCCCAAATCCACCACCTCTCTCAGGCCTTTCTCCAGCATTTATGTACACTGTATTTATCGTAGTGCCAACTAATCTCAGTATAATTACTTTAGCCCCATGTCTGAGTGACTGAGGCCGACCCTGAGACCCTGCTCAAGGAGTGCTGTTACAAAGGTTGTGTGAACCAACCTCTCTCAATTTACAAACCAATAACTATGACGATGAGGATTGAAAGAATATATTTGTATCAGGGCTGGTGAATCAATGGTTCACTTGAAATCATACAATATATTCCAGAAAGTGTGGAATCGTAAGAGACATCTCTGAGGCAACAAATGGAAGAACATACCAACAATCATCTATATACACAAAGTAATATGAACCTGCTGTAATTGAAAATATACTACTGACTGTATATTGTTAATACATGTGCTCTGTAGCGCATGTTAAAAATCTGTGCAGTGTATGAAAAGTGATGTTTAATACAGTTAATAAGACCAAACATAAGTGAAAGAAGATTCATAAAAACATGTAAAAATTTACACAGTGTTATTACTTTTTCATATTGTCTGCTTCAACAAAGCTTCTTTCATTACCTCCCAGTTGTAGTGATTCTACACTCTGACATTTCTGAATCACTTAGCTATTAAATAAATATATTTTGTTTAATAAGTTTTATATCAATAAAACTTTAGGTTTTTTGCCATCTTAAATCGTTACCGCAGCTAAACATGCGCTCATCTGACCATCAGACCAATCAATCCAACTAAGACACTGTGTCATTGATGTATCTTCATGGGGGAACTTCTCTCTATGTGCACAGCTATTTCATCTAGAAGTCTGAGGTCCATATAATTATAAACACTTAACTACAACCCACTATGAATATACCCATGCATTATTTAGTCAGATTGTTCAGTAAAGGCTGAATGTGGCTTAATGTAGAGTTGTGATGAATTATATTTGGAGCCACTAATATAGGATTACCCCTGCTGTAGGACTTATTTTATAGCACATGAGTCAATGTTCTGTGCTTATAACCATACGTTATTGTGTTTTGCCCAAAAGATACAGTTTACCAGTGATTTTGGTTAAATATGAATTTGTCTTGTGAGTGCAGTTTGTTGTATAATCTAATGACACTGAAGACCTTCAGAAAATAATTATTTGCCTCAAGTTGCTATGACAACTTGTGTAAATGTAACAGTAACATCTTCAGCACTTTCTGCAAACTGACATTATTTTGATTACCACTGACCCGAGTGCTAAAAGGAATTTCATAAGAGATGCACTGTAGCCTCCTTCACTATGAGAGCTACTCTGAAGAAGCCATAGCTATAAACTGGCTTCCTGCTTTCACAGTTGAAGCTGAACGTTGAGGCCGCTCTCGTGACTAACAACCGGGGTCCTGGTCTGACAGCAGCAGCCGGCACGCAGCAGAGGTAAGTAAATGACCAATCCAGATGCCTCACATGGGGACTGGAGGTTTGGTTATTCTGAGCTGTGGCCTTTCTGGGGCCTATATGTGGCTACAAGGGCGGGGATGAGCCTGAGAAAAGGGGTATGAATAGAAGGCAGCCTATCATGCTATATGATACGCTACAAGATGCCATGGCATGTAATAAATTCATATATACAAATATACCTACATACATGCTTTCTTAGTGGAGTAATCCCTCAGAAATGACATCAGAGAGGCACAGGACTCCATGTTCAATTGCCTTTAAAGCTCATTCATCCAATACTCAGTACAGAAGCATAACTTTAGGTCTACAGGAACGTGATGGCAAGTTAAAGGGGACTTATTATGGAAAACCCACTTTTTAAAGTCTTTTATATGTATTGTTTGGTATGTGGCTGCCTCCAAGTCCACTGACTGTGAGATTTTAAAACCATCTCATTGTTGTATGAGCTGCTTGAAGAGAAATACCTGCAGTAAAACGAGCTGTTCTGGATTCCGATATACTGTGACATAACAGGAGGGCAGATGGCGTCTGACAGGGTCTGACAGACTGCATTAGCCAATCCCTGCAGAGTATCCCACCCCACATGGTCTCCCACAGTGTCAGAAGCGTAGGATCCGCCTTCTTGGATTTCTCCATTACAAGAGGAGTTTGGTCGCAACATGCGTGCACCCAAAACTCGGTTTGAGTTGTAAAAACCCACATATTTCATCACACAGACTGCCAGCCTCACAGTGGAGTGGATTTGTCTCATTTACGATTTCTCGCGTTGCGCTGGTTTCCTGGTTACGGCGACGTCGTCCTGACGTTAGTGCAGCGCAACAGAGGGGAGCGACAGGCACCAGAAAACAGCCCGTTCTGACTATAGCTGACATAGTGTTTTTGAGGCAGACTAAAATACATACTAATACTAAAATACGAGTTTCACAAAGACACTTCACAGACATGTTCTAGGGGTGTATAAGACTATTTATACTTCCCTGAAAACCCCTATATCTCCTTTAAAGCAATACTGTTGCATTTTTGGAAATAATTCATTTTCTTACTGAGAGTTACATCTGATACCACTCTCATATCTCTCTGTTCAGTATAAATCTGGGCCGTGCAGCCAATCATCTGCAGGGTTTATGTGATGATTTTCATTTGGTAAAGTGACTTCCTGCTGACAGAGCAACACCATCATGATGACAACGCTCTGGAAATGATTCATTAGTATTTTTAGTATTTATAGGTGCTGATAGGTACATTTTGGTTCCTCTTACAGAGCCAGGCACGCTGTGTTCACTTATATCCAGTGTGCACAGTAGGGTAATGCTAACCAGCTGCTGCTATATATTTAGTCAACAATCTTCTCATCTAGCTGTCGCCAAGCACCTATTTTCCAAAAATATCACAACTCTTTGAAGAAATTGTAAATGTTAAATTATAAATGCACCTCTTCCTGTTCTGCATGCATTCATCTACTCACAAAAACAGGAGTATGCCAGTGTTGGCCATGGCATAAGCCAATCCAAGGATTCCACTGCCCATAATAGCATTGCCCAGGTTGAAGACTGACATGCCAAACGAGGTCTTTCCTTCAAACTGTGGATGTAGTTTGAAAAACAAAAACATTAAATCATCATCAAATTATATTCTTACTATATTTCATGCGCATAAATATGTTTTTTCTCACTTACATCTGTGAAACGCATGGGTTTCTTTCCATCAGCAGTGGGTAAAAATCCCTCATTCTCCAGTCCTCCATCAGGGTCATCAAATCTAAGGGGCCAAATTTGTCTGTTAAATGATCCACCTCTGAAAAGTTTGTAAAATATCTGCTGCAGACAACAGTAAGTCACATACTTATTTGCAGTGATATGAAAACAAATATGCAGTTAAAACCCTTCACACAAACATACCTGACTGTTTGAGTGCCATTTCTGTATAAGGATCCCCCAGTTGACGCGTGCACAAAAACAAGGTAAACATGCATTTAAAAAATTAATAAATAAAAAAATCAAACATTATGCAGGAAGTCAGTCATTCTGTATGTTACACACCACATTTGTCATCCTGGTCTTTATTAAAGGGAATCTTATCACAGGGACAAAATCAAAGGTCTGTTTTAGCTTTTTAACTTGCATTTAAAAAATATTAGTTACATTTTTTTATTGACAATCATAAAGGATGTGGTTTTCACACGAGTATAACTACAGGAAGACACAAAAGTGTAAAAGTGCTTGCTACATGCTGTTAAAATATCAAGTGCAATCATTCATCTGTGTGTGGAATTCATGAAGACGACTCACTGATCCTCCTCTAGCATCGTCTTCATTGGTACTCCCATGTCATCTCCGAGGTCATGATTTTTTCCGTTGGATATTATGTTCATCTCTGACTGAGAAGGCTCCATCATCCAAGATATATCCAATTCCTTTTGGCTTGTATGTATTAAAAACAGGTGACTTTTGTTTATCTAGGGCACAGGGGCAAAAGACAAGAGTCACATTTCAGATATTTAATGACCTCAATTCACACTGTGTATCCTTAAATACCTTGAAAATATATTATTGTGTGAGTAATATATAAATTTTTTTGCCAAACTTGCTGATTTACAAACCATAAAATTATGATTTGAATTCCAATACCATTTCTTAAATTATATATACCATACAGATTATTGGCATATTTCTGCAATCAGTGATCAACTTCATGAATTGAAATTCTTCTATCAAGAATCTCCATCTATCTTCTGAAGAGCAAACATGAAGCAATGACTCAGTTGCACTGTTGACACAGTGACTTTCAACACCGGGAACCTGACCTCATTCACTCACTCATTCAGGTCGTTTTCTGAAAACTTCTGCAATATACACGGACATGAATGTTACACAGCAAATAATGGCAGGTGGAGATAAAAGGTTGACAGATTTTTGTGCTTTCCTGAACTTCAGGACTGAGCACGGCAAACAAGACCATACAGTCAAAGGTCAAGATCTGTTTGAGTTTTCTGTGACTTCTGATTACTCTTGTCTTTTATGCAATAAAACCACAGATTCCCAGTGCTTCTGCTGAGATTCCCCACTATGACACAATAGTCTGTATTATTATTATTATTATTATAGAAGAACAATGTAACCAAACAGAATTTCAGATCTCTCACAACAACAGACCTCAAATTACTGAGAAAGCAAAACAGTTATTACTCTAATGCTATAATCACACATTGCAAAGCACTTTCTGTTGGTGACTTTGAGGTTTGCTGTAACCATTTACAGTCAGAAGAGAAATGTAAGTCTGCAACACTAGGAAACTATTAATTAAAAACTATTAATACCACCAATTTCTTGCTATAACATCCCATGGCCCCACTGACACAAATTAATATTCTTCAGAGTGTGGGCTCAGATGGACAATGGTGTGTTGTTGGCAGCTTCCGCTGTGACCAGTGTACTGCAGCTCAATTGTGTTCAGAGTGTCCTCTTTGCCAGAAGATCACTGTTACTGCTATTCATACTGTACAATTAAAGAGTGTCATTGATACCACTGCAACTGGAACAGAAACCTGACAGGAATAAAAACAAAGTGACTAATTTCCACCACTGTGAAATATTTTAGGATCAAAACATGAATCTTTGCCTCAGTGAGACCTTTCACTGCCTTATCTAGTGAGTCATTCTATTTGCCAAAAGTTAACCCGCCCCTCAGCGTAGCCTCCAACGTAAAAGGCTCAAATGTCAATATTTCTTGTTGCAACATCAGGCTTTGATGAGCGTTTCCACACAGGCGATGTGGACGGAAAAAATATGTTATCTGTATTTCAAAAATAGATCCCACTGTATTACAGTATTTATCAGTAGTGGTAAATGTATGATCACAATAAAAAAAACTACAAATATGTAAAATAACACTAAACATTAAAAAGAAAATGTTGTGCCAGTCACCTTCTGGAAGAATCCAATCCCTGTTTTTGTTCATGAACAACTGTTCAGCATGGGATCAGTGGATTTACAGTAAATACAGCAGGAGGCTCATTTTTTATAGTTTCATGATGTTGGTACTTTTCCACATAGTCGGTGTCTCCTTGAAGTACTGTTCATTTCTAACCTGGTAATATACTCCTGTTGATACACATCAGACACTTCACTCAGGACAGATTTGACACTTTGTTTCAATTTGTTGACAAAACCAAGGTGAAATAATATGAGTATGATTCTTTCTTCAATACATGGAATCCATATAAGGTAACACATTTCTAATAACCTGAAGACTTACATTACAAAGAAGACTGAAGTAAGAACTAAAATCTGACATGCATGCATTTAATGCAAAAAAAAAGAAAAGAAAATCCAAATCTAACTATGAAAAAGTCAATAAAACTTTATTAAAGAAAAAAACATAACCTAAAGAGTTATTCAGTCGGCACACAACAAATCTACTAAATGTGCAAATGTGTAAAATTACTTTACAGGCAACCATATACTTCAACATATGTGGACGATAAAGTTTTTTAGTAACAAAACATCATATATTTCTTTTGGAGCTTTTCTGGGATTCCTCTAGGTTTCTTTACTATTAATAAATAATATCCTACGTATTTTCAGGAAACTTCTATTGTAAACTATTAAAGAAATTAAAGACCCATAAAATAAACAATTAAAAAAGGTTCGTTGAGTTTTTAAGAAGGGTCAGATTGTCCTGTGAGGCCACGTCAATCTGCTGCTGACTAAAAGGTACAACAGCATCACCAAGTTTAAAAGTCATGTGGTTAAAATAGCTGCATTTTGATCCATTCTGCAGGTAATGAGCAGCACTGAGAGAAACGAAACGCTGTAAAATATCTGACATGACCTCTGAAGTAGCTACATGAGCTTCTTAAATAGATACATTGCTGCTACTATTTCTGCTGTGTAATTTTATCTAGTGTTGGGCAAAAGGATGGACAGTTTAAACATGTGTGTGTCTATAAACACAACCTTGAAAATGATACAAGACAATTTGTTAGAGACTTAGCTGATGAAATATATGCAGTGATGACTGCTCTGCTATTTCCATATTTGACTGTATTAAAATACATTTTTAATATGTGTAACATTTACCACGTTCAGCTTGATGAAATGATGTACTTGGTATATTGATTGTGTGACCAACAATTCTTGGTTTAAATTGTTGCAAAATAATAGATTGAGTTTCTAATTACATAATCCACAAATTTAATTCCACTAGGTAAATAATTTTGATTACAAAACTAAACTATTGAATGACACCGAAAGCTAATAGCTGGCTTTCTAAGAAGATGCCTCTTGAGCATATCTTCTTCTCCTGAGCAGCAGGAGGGCCATCTTTACACACATCCCCTCTACTGGAGCCCCATTGACTTGTGTTATGTAACAAATCACCCATGAAGGGGCGTGAGAGTGAAAAGTCCCATCCTGAGTTACTGGACTTACGTGAATTTTGAAATGTTTGAACAAGTGACGATTATGTGTTTGATTTTTCCTCTTTAACGCTGAAAAAGAGCAGCTATTTATAAAACATATTAAAACCCAGAACAGCAGCATTCTGCACAATTATTCCCTTTCTACTCTTGTGATAGCTGGACATAAAACAGGGCAGGCACAGGACAAACGGGGAACAGTGGGGGGCAGTGGGCAAGCACATGTAGATGAGAAAATGCCCATGTGGCACGAGGTTCAGCCAAGAGCGCCTGGCAGCACCAGCTCATCCTAATCCACGTGCCTGCTGGGGACAGAGGAACACATGCTCGTGTCCTGCGTTATCGGTCAGCACCTGAATAACATATTCCTCTGTGAGGAAAGGCGCGCTAAATGGATCATGGCAAGTTTCTCATGAACAGAAACCCCTTAAATAAACATAATAGTTAAAATCAAATTACATATTTCAATTTCAACACTCATGAGTAAAGTACCATTAACTGTAAAGGAAAGATACGATTATTATACATGAAGACACAAAACTGTAGATGTTTCCCGATTTTATAAATGAATGACATACCAACAAATAGGTCAATAATGATGCCGACCATATTTTACCTGCTACCCAATATCAATAATGATAAACAAACAGTTTCAGCCTTTCTAACAATGCAACCGACATTCAAAGAGCAAGGGAAGTAGAAAATATGCCAGCAGCTTATATGGCTCACAAATAAGGACTAAGATCTATATTGCAATGATAGCAGTTCTTATAATGCAAATAATACAAGAGACTAAAATCTGGTATATAAAAGAAAGAGCTTTTAAATCCCCATAGAAGAGCTATGGGAATTTACATGAAATAATTCAGTTCATATCTTTGTGTGGACGCCTTGCAGCTGATCAAAGTTTAGCCCAACTTTTAAACACAGGCGTTAATTAAAACCTAAAGTCAGATTTTGTTTCAAGATCAATAAAAAAAGGGAATGGTATATTATATAGTGCAATTCAGTTAACGGTTCTTGATACCTCCAGTTTTAACTTCAAACTACAAATATACAAAATAATAAATATGGTGTATATATTACATCTCGTTGGAAGAGCAATGCCTACAACTGCAGTATGAAGTACTGTCTGTATGAGAGGTTGAGCCATGAGTTAGAAAAGTAAAAGAAAATGATTCTGCTTTTAGTGTAAGTGACAAGACACTGACAACAGAACATTGAGTCCAATCCTTCATGAAATATACTCGCTGTCTCCTCTGTCCTCATTCCTCTGCCTCCGTCTCTCTGACTGACTGAACCATTGAAGGCGTTGTTAAAAGAAGCAGCAGACCGACAGTAAAGATATAATTTAATATGCTGTTTTACAAGCTGCCAATACAGGCTCTGTTTACACAAGGATCTAGCTGGGAATATTAAGCTCAGCTGTCTATTAAATGATGATTTGCTAAGCGGCATCAAACAGCCCAACAAACCTCCCCTGTTGGATTAGTGCAGGTAATTTGCACTCTAATGGCAGGGCTGTTATTTGCTAGACTTCTGAGATGTGTATGAAACAATCACAGATGCAAGCACCCCAATTAGTTTTTTCTTTAATTATTGTGTAATGATGTAAGTTTCCAAAGATATTTTAGCGAGTGATGACTCAGAAGTGTGTAGCTCTTGCTTCACATCTCGATCACTTTACAAGTTAGTCTATGTCCCATGGGCCATTAGCTTCAGTTTGGGAAACCATAAAAGGTACGGGTGTAAAATATGTTATGAGGGTAATGAGTGGCACATCCTGAACTGGTTGGAGTACAGGAGGTAAACACAAACACAGAAGCACCTGTACAATGTAGTGCAATGACCCTGCAATAAAAGCTTTTAACGTTCCTTTTTTTGACACTGCGTGAACAGGATGTTACTTCATCTGCGCCGTATCATTTCATAATGTGTTCACTGTATTTTGCTTCTCATACCACTGGAAGGAATGACTGGAGTGGGTGCTAACTAATACTTTAGTCATTTCCAATCAACAGGGAAACATCAGTGAAACAAGTTCACAGGGTTGATAAAGCCCCAGTTTCCAGGTGACGTGTCAAGTGTGAAAGGCATTATAAAAAATGTTTGTTTAACACATCTGACTAAAAAATCATGTAGTATCTAAGGAACAGTTGACTCATAAATTTGTTTGACTACAAGCACAGAATTATCATTTACAAAATAAAAGACAATGGCTTTAAGTCAATTCTTGTTAACTAAAAATATACCCTTGTTAGTTACGTAAGAAATCTGTTAGCTGTAATTAATTATGAGTACTTGTTGATATGCTGCAGGACATTTTTCTAAGAAACAGCTTGCAGCGGCTGGCAGCAGGAGGTACTGAGCAATTATACTCCAGGCATTTCAGGCAGCCCTCACACTCCAGCACACGTCTGTGATGAAGTGTCAACACTATTCATAACACTACATGTATAAATCTACACATGAATTTGATGAGAGCGTGACGTGTATTTGTCGTGCTTTGTTTGTTGTCAACTGGCATCTGTTATTTACAGGAAAAACATGTTGATAGTGGTCGAGTGTGACTACAGCCGCAGTTCATTTCCACTGTACTGGTAAGCACTGTAACTAATCCAGAATATATATACACACACTCGTTTATGCTGTGTTTTAGGTTTTGAAATGAATCTCATCATTGAGATCATCATCAGATGTTTTCATCTAAGTCAAGAATCAAAATCTGAGCTAAAAGCAAAATGACTACAAGTGAAGCTGTATCATTAAAGGAGTCACTTGTTTTGATGAACCCACAGGAAGTTACCACCTGACTCTGTGATGCTCTACAAAGCTTCACAGCATCACAGTAATGTTTTCATTCAATTCCACCATTCTCATGGGGTCGTTTGTGTGCAGCAGACACATAATAACATCATCATTCATTTAGTTGTGTTTGTATCCCCCTGGAAAATGTAAGTGACCCTACTTTTAGCTTTTTTTAAAAAAAATATCTGCCAGCTGCATGCAGCTAAAAATGATGCTGTAGTTGCCTCAACACTGAACCAAAACAGTAAGATGGGAACTTGGAAAATTAAACAATCAGCTGAACCGTAAGTATGACCAAAATATGACCAAATCCCAGAGAATAATGAAAGATCAATATAAGACTTGGCTTTCAACTCCAGGATTAGGACATGTCTTTAGTAAAAAGTTGACCAGTACATCAGGTTATATAATGGCTAACTGCTGACATTCAATACAGCCGAGAGTTTCGGTGTGGTAGTCTATTTCCTGTCAGTGTTCAAGTACAAGCACATATGGCTGATGGTGGATTTTTAGGCAGCATATATTAACTTGAAAGCTCATATGGCACTGATTTTCCCAAAGGGAATAAACTCATGCTAAAAGCACAAACTGTGTAACAGCTCTGAGCTCCATGATGAAAGTCAATTAGAACTACAGTATAAAAACATCTCTGAAAAATATCAGTTTTCTGTTTGAATACATAGAGATTGAAATACACAATATCAACAAAGGACAAAGACTTGTTAATGACTTCAATACTAATAGATATCACATGATACAGACAGGTTCAGGCCACACAGATTATGAGGTCTAAGATAATAATAACCTCTGGAGAGGCTGACACTTAACACTCTGGCTGACTCAAACACAGAAATTCACAGGTTGCTTCAGCGTGACAGCAGAGTGCAGCTGGCTGCGTCCCACATGGACAACACACCAGCTTCCACACACTGCGCACCTGTCCGGCTCCTGCTCAAACTCTCAGCCACTTTGATCACTGCAGAAGCGGAGGTCACTGACCGCAGTCAGCCTTATCTGCTCATTCTCCACTGCAGTGAACCCAGCATGAAGGCTCACACAGGGTGTTAGTGTTTAGAGACCAAAGTCAAAAACATACACCTTCTCCCACACCACGCTGAACTTTGTATCTACATCCCTCAATGTGTTTGGTACTTTTTTAAATCTTTTTTTGTTTATGTGCAAAGCTCCACAACATATTTCCCCCAGTTTTCTGTTCTAACTTGTTACATGGAAATATTTCCACACATGCACCATTTTCCAAGTCAGTCAAATATAGCAGCATGTGAGACGCTTGCACACTTTTTAGCATTATAACATGAACAATGATGCTGATTCAAAAGAAGAAAAAATGTAGTGTCCAAAGTCGAATGTATTATTAGAATTAGTGGTGAACACTGGATTAACTGCAGAATACTTTACAGTGAAGTCAGATGAACCTTAGAGGGTTAACCCCTGTAAACTCCTTAATTATATAATTAGTACTACTGTATGCTGCAACAAATATGAAGATTGTGTTCTTGCTTCGTGAGTCTGGTGAATAAAATATGTATTAATTTATAGCTAATCCTTGTCACAGTGTCTTAAATAATATATGCTTCGGTTGCTTGCTTTGTATGAGAAAATGTTCCAAACACAAAGATATTCAGTTTACTGTCATATAAAATAATAAGGCACCAAATAATTATAGTCCAAAAGCTGAATCCAGCTGTTTGGCATGATTGTTCAAAATAGGTTTTGGCTGATATATTATCCAAATAATTACTGATTTATTTTCTGTCAGTTGTCAATTGATCAATATATTGTCTCTCCTCTAAACATAACAGGCAATACTGTTTATCATAATAAATTAGGCCAAAACACAGTTGTGCAAACAGTTTCTATATCGATCAAACTAGTTCATGTTCAAACCATAAAACATTTAGGTCAGAAAACGTCACTCACACTCATTGAAAAGGAAGATTTAACATTTCTGATTCCCTCAGCACTGCTGTCAGGGCACATGATGATACCAACACAGTTTCACATGCACTGGAGTCAGTCTGCACACAGTGATAATGTGCACCATTACTTCCCACACAGGGCTCTCTTCCTCCACATGGGTATATTTAGCCCACAATAACAAAGGCGAAGTGCTTTAAATGGCTGCTGCTGCTGGTTATTGGTGTCTGTGTTCCTCGTGTCTTGGCATACACGGGATATTCTGTCTCTATGTGCTGAAGTAATCTCTGGTAAAAGCTGCAAGTTTAGGTCGGATACGGTTTCGGTGATAGGAGTAGGAGGAAACGTGTCTTTGCGCTTCCTCGGTGCCATGTGGTGGACACCAACACACTGGGTGTAGGCTGAGCAAACCGCACAAAACTCTCTCACATTGAGAAACTAAGACACTGGCGTCATAAAATGTCAACGTTTGATTAAGATTTGTTTTTTGCAAAATCCCTCTAACCGATCCAAAAGAAATGTCTGCTTGTGTGTCACTGGTCACGTAGTCACACTGACACTCATCCAGTTTGGGTTTACCTGTTGCAAGGCTATCTTAACTTTTAGGCTCCTTCGGTGCGTGTTTTTAAGACAGATTCAGAAACGCAACACGAGTCGGACGAACAAAAGATGGACAACAGTCTGTCACTCCACTCCTTGAGGCACATGGTCGTGACATCTGGACTTGGCGCTCACTACAGGGGGCCCCAACACGCTATTCTTTCTTTACTGATCACCCCCGAGGGGAAAACAAAGCCATACGTGTCAATACACTGTGCCAATGGATCATATAGGCTACAAACACTCGTGAATATCTCTATCTGTTTTCATTAGTCCCCCTTGTGCCACCATATCCTTGTATGGTTGGGAAAAAACACATTATAAAGGTTTAAAACATAATTTCAAAAGCCTTTTAAGAAACCAGCTAAACACAAACATCATGTCTGTCAAAATTAGATCGAGTAACATGTCCGTTTTCTCTTTACAATACAAATATCAGATGTATTCAGTCTTACCAAATGCTCTTGTCACGAAGCTTTCAGGTTAATTCCACTGATGAGTGGGAATGATTTGATGATCAACACCTCACTCTCCTTTCGCTTCTATGTCTTTTTGATTCTCAGTGAAGGTGATAGTATCTGCCTACATTCGTGGGTTTTTACGCACATTCAGACCGTCTCTCTCCAGCGCATCGGCTACAAAATGTGCTTAGAGAAATGGTCGGCATTGTAAAACCATCTGAAGCTCTTGTGGGGGTCGCATTAGGTCCGCCTCCTTTGCACCCCCGCCCCCGCCGCCTATAGCTGCGCTGTTCGTTGCAGGTTTCACCACTTGGTCTGGGAGCTTCTGAAAGAAATACCAGGAAAATCAGGGACTTCTTGAAGCTGGATGCTCAAGTCCCTGGAATTACGCATAAGTGGCACTATAGATATTCTGGTCATGCTTTACGCACGAAGCTGCGAGTACAACAGAGCAGCTGCGTGCCACACCTCAGTCTCTTAATTGGTGGAGATCATTGAAATAGATATTAAAAATATAAAAGTAGATACGATTTGTTTCTCCCAGATTTCGCGCACCAAAGTCAGATAACCATTTGATGCTGGTGTTGCATAATGCCCTCTCTCTGACGGAGAAGTTGTGCTGTGTGTGATCCAGCAGCTCTCCTCTGCGGAGTTTGGTTTGGCACCTGTTAAGATTGTGGCATGTGAAAAGCTTCCCCCCTTGCTCATTCATAAGGGAACAAAAGACAGGAACATAATGCAGAGGTGAGGAGGTCAACTTTACCCTTGGTACACAAATACCCATTAATAAATTCATTTACTTTGGATGGTATTTTTTCTTTTATTTTAAACTGCATCCCTGAATAAATCCCATAATTAGAATGTTTAGCATCATTACAACAAAAATCTAGCGGCCTCTAGAGGCCACACTTGCTAAATGAAGTTTGAGGATATTAATTAGCATTATTTAAATCCTCATTTGCACCTCCATCAACAGGGTCATCTGTGCAGAGCAAGTTTATTTATAAAGCAGCATTCACACACAGAGCAATGTAAAGTGCTGCAGTTCAGAAGGGGCCTCATGTGAGCAGTAACTTCAACTCATAACACAAACAGAGCCTGATATTTATACACACCATTCTCCCGACCTTTCAGGATGAGCCAGTGTGGCAGGAGCAGGTTGAAAGTATAATGACTGGACTTTAGATGCAAATCAATCTGAGAACATTTATAACTTCCCAACATGGTTTTGCACATTTCTTTGGTGTCATCCACTTATTGAGTGAATGAGCATTCATTGACCCTGTGGACTTACCTCTATTGATAGATATACAGCTACGTTTAAAAATGTTTTTCTCTTGAACCGGCCAAGATTGTCCAGTGAGGGGTTGCTAACTAGTGGCTCGTGTAACACTAACAGCAAAAGATTAGAAAACAAGAAGGCACCTGGACATCTCAGCAGGCAGAGGCACTCCAGTGGAAATGTGAAGGGAAGGTTATGGTCTTACATAAGCAGGTACAATCTAGATATATGTGCTGGTTAAGCAGCTGAGCACCTGCTCTTTGCTTATTTGAAGATAAATCCACACTGACATACTGTAATATTGAAGTTTTATAGGACACTTCTCAGCCAACATTTACTTTGTTAAACGTCCAGGACTTATGGCACATCTGTCATTCATAATTGTGTCCCCCTGACAAATAAAATCCAATCTTTATTGTTGGCTTAGCTCAGATTTGACAGCACTAAAATACCCTAAATGTCATTTTCGTTCAGCCTGAAATCTGATGACTTTTCCTAAAGTGACCCAAAATACACAAAAATAAAAATAGTTTAAAAGGTTATACTTTGGTACAGGTGCTACAAATGTTTGTACACTGAGGCTGTTTCAGGTCAAATTTGACGGTTATCTATTAAAATGGATTTTAAGTCTGCCTGCGTGGGTCAGTTCAGGAAAAAGTGGTGGTTTTAAGAATCCCTGAAACTAAAACTATACATGCCATGACTGTCAGTATTTTTTTATATGACAGAATGGACACTCACTGCTCTCTGATACATAAATTAAGGACTATTTATCTAGTTATAAATGTCAGATAGGCTATTAATACATTCTAAGTAGATTAGACTCTTAGATTAGACTGAATAGACTCTTATTATGAGCTGAACCACACTGTGAAGGCATCACATAAGAACAGCATGTAAGGATTAAGCTGTCAAATGTTTTACTGTGTTCATCAGGTACTATCACCTTCCGGTAGTTTTTGGCTTTTACAGTCTTTCTGCCTAAACCCCTGGCCACTGCAATGATGAGGATAAGCAACAGGGGGTTCAGCTCAGTGTTTGACCCTTTCACATACAAGTAGCCATTAGAGGCTTTGTTAACATATATTAATCATAACTGCACTAGATAAAACATTTTTCATTCAGTGGACCTCCATGTGGATGAGCCTCCAGCTGTTAATATACATTTTAAATTTATAACTGCAACCAAACTGTGTAGGCAAACACCATTATACCATAAGGAGTGTACTTTTGACTTCTCCTTGTTTGTTTGTTTTTTCACATTTACTCATTTGTAATTAGGCAGCTATAAAAATACATCAGTGAGCTCTAAATGTTAACAATGTATTAAGCACAAAAAAGCCAAACAGAAAGGAACATGTGAACTGATTGTGTGGATTAATGGGAGCATTGTCACCTCAGTAGTTCTCTGCTTTCACTATTATTGAGGTGTTTTGTTTTACCAATGAAATTCTTATGGGGAGAATGAACTAAAACAAATGATTCAGGTTGACAGTACTCACTGTGTTATGAGACAAGCAGGCTAAAATATACGAATCATACAGTCCACACCCCCATGATCACACCTGACAACACTCAGTGTGTATACCACGAAACATGTGACGTCCTCGTCTCTACAGCAACTGGATGAATTGACATTTTTTACATACTATTGCTGTCTGTTCCTCTCATGTATTATTATTATATCTAAGTCACAGAGCTGAGCAGTGTGTGTAAAAAAATAATTACACAGGCAACCTTCCAAAAAACCAGAAGGTTAACAAAATGTATTTTCATCATGTTTAAAGGCTCTTACCATCTGTTTACTAAAAAAAAAAACAACAACAAATAAATGACATCCTGAATACCTCATCTTCATTTCTACAGTTTTGGTGACAATATCAGTCTGTTTGAATTATCTATGTCTTATTATTCTTCTTTCAATAAACACATGATTGGTTCTGTGACTTACAGGTATTATATAAGAGGCAGGAATTGTGGCTAAAGACAACACAGCACTACAGTCCTGCTTTTGAACTACTATTTCTTTTTCTATTGCCCAGCTGGTTTCCTCGGGTGTGGTGTTGAGCGTGTAGACACTTTACAAAGAACAGACACAGAGATTTCACAGAACTAGAGGAAAATATGTAATCAAACTCTACTCTTACTCGCACTGTATTGCTACATTGTATTTATGTAACAGAGGTGGATGTGAAGTTCAGAACATTTCTCCCCGAGAGGTGAACATATCAAAGGATGGGGCGCCTCAAGGTTCGAGAAACAACCCAAGGGATATATTGTATTATGTTTCATTGTGTAACACGTTGTTTTGATAAGGACTGCCAGCAGGGAAACTGACAACCTCTTTGTGTGAATATCATTTTTAATACATGCCCAGGTGAATGTGATGTTACCAATCAGTTTAATAACACAAACAATAGCTAAAAACTAACAAACTTTTATTTCATTTCCAAGATGTTATATTTTTTCCATCAGTATGAAGATGCATGGGAGTAATACAAACAGATTCCTTATCACTGATCGGCACACTGTGAGCAGGATAGAAATACATTGGGTTGTGCTTTATTTCTGTTGTATCAAATTTGGTTGAGCTGCAGTTGATCATTTTTAGAACAAGTACAATAAAATCACTGACTCATGGAGACAGCAAATCTTAGTCATCAAAAAGACAACAAAAGAAGAAAAAAGTTCAAATGTTCTGTTCTAAATCTGTTGTGTTTCTCAAATTAGTTTGAGAATTGTAGGAAAAGACATGGTGAATTATTTGTTTTAAATTACTATGCCAACCCCTTTTAGTTTTGTAAATATTGGTTATTTTGAGAGATCTTATTTTATTCTTACTTTATTGTGCAAATTTATTTGAGAATTAGGCCATCCATTTAAGATCAGGTTTATGTTGTTGACCTAGCCCATCCAATGAATGTAAATGTCATGTTTGTAGTAGTTATAATCTGATGAGGAATATTTTATTTTATTTTATGTTATGTTGTTTTATTTTTCAGTTTCCCACCTGAGGATTGCCACCTTATTGTGGTCAGGGGGTTTGCGTACCTTAGTGACCCAAGAGCAACACCAGCAGAAGCTTAGCCTTTAGGTGAGACACCCATGTTGGTCAAGTCTTAGGGTAGAGGCCTGACAAAGTGCAGTCCTGATCAGCTTATTCAGTGTCTTCCTGTCCCTCTCAGTGCTGCCACAGCCCCAGCAGACCACAGCAAATGATAGAGCGGAGGTCCATAACAGTGTCCTGCACACTGACCTCAGTCTCCTCAGCAGGTAGAGACGACTTCCTGTACAGGACATCTGTGTTTGGCTTCAGTTTGTTATTGAGGTGAAGTCACTCACAATTTCAATGTGCACAGTGTAAACGAATGGCTGATGGCTCATTCTGCAAGAATATTTTAAAATGTAATGTGTGGACCTAACTGCTAACAGCCTAACCTAACTTTTAAATGTAATACTTCTGAGAAAGAGAGTGATGCTATACTTATTGACTTCAGTAAGCCAACAACTCCTCCACCATTGATATAACAAGGTAGCTCCCTTCTTGCTCAAAAAAACCAACATTCACGTGTATAATATATAATATATAAAGTAAGCATAAAAACAATGACGAGAGACAAACGTGTTTCATCATCATTTATTTTCAGTTTGAGTACTTTTATATTCGCAGCAATGAAAGATATAGATGAGACTCTTTATTTGTAATACTTTGCTGTCCAAAGTTGTAAGGAATGCAAATAGATAGCAGGGAGTTTGTTGAAGATGCAGACAGTCAGCTGATTTTCATCCTGCACCGTAGAGGGAGGGAAATAACAGGTACACCTGGTCACCGCTGCAAGGCTGGTGGTCAAGGTCTGTGATAATATATGAGATGCACAGACAAAAAGAGACAACTGAGGTAGTCACATTTGTCATTAATACAGTAAAACTAAAGTTATAGAAATAAATATGACGCCTTATTTACTTGAAATGGTTTATTTGCTGTGTAAAAAACTGCAGCCAAATTACATATTTCTGGTCTTTGAACTTGCATTGATTCTTTTTGGCCATCAGGGGGCAGCAGAAAACAGATGTTAACACAACAGACCAGCAGAAAAGGAGGGACATTAGTCCTCATTTATAGTTTTGTTTCTGTCCACCTCATAAACGGAAGTCATGTATTAGTTTTTAGTTTTTTAGTTCAGTTAAAACTCCATCAGCTCCTGAAGGGAAACCGGTGGTTCTGTTGCTGCTGAATGCCAACACACCCACACATGGACACACACACATACACACATCTGTCACTATCCCATCACCTCATGAGTGTGACCTACTGATGGGTGTGACTTGTGCTTCACAAGGTGTTTTTTCTGTTGCATTTCCCGTTCACTGACACCACATATGGGGGCGCCCTTGGTTTCAAACCTGCAGAGATACCAGAGAAAGGTTGATGACTGAGGACTCTAAAGCAATGCATCACTGCAGATGACAGCATGAGACAAGTAAAGAAATATCTCATCTTATATGTTATTTTTATTTACAATACAGGCAGACAAATTGCTAAAAACACCAATATGATGCGATAGAGATCCTCATCACCAGGTTCACTTAAAAAAAGGCACAAAAATAGACTAAAGTAAACAAAACACCATCAGAATTGTAAAGTCAAACTACAGACAGGCACCTGAGGCATACACATGTTATTATGAACTAAATAAGTGAATTTGCATTACTCACTTGAACCTAGGATTAGCTGACTGCAAATCTTTCATCGACTGAGGGAGAGATCACTGAGTATATTACAGGGTAAAGAGGCTGTGGGCCGCCTCCCCGTATTGTCCTTACGAGTCAAAGTGAAAGTGATGTAAGCAAACTGACCTGTAGGAAACAGAGGATGAAAAAACTGAATTTTAACAAATTTACTGCCACAGTACAATATTAACATGTCAAGTTGTAATATTTACCTCATTGTTCACTTTCCAGACATTGTTGTTGCATGTTGTTGATGTGTAGAGCAAAAGCAGTCGAAAACGATCGGATTATGTCACTGCTGTCATGCATCAGCTTTTAATTTAGAAACCTTTGACAAAACAACTGCAGAAATATTCAGCATCTTTTGAGGAGGTGCAGGTTTTTGATTTTACTTTCACTGCTGCTGAGGTTTAGGTTCGAGTCAAACATCCTGGTTTGTGGGAACAGAATGTATAAAGACTCGCTCTGCAGGAAGCTGTGCAAGATTTTATTCAAATAAATAAATAAAGATTGACTGTAGGGGATTTCCTGATGACAAGGAAGGAGTTGAAACATCCTTCAGCAGGACAGCAGACTCAGGCCTGAGTGCATTCATACTTACACTTACAGAAATTTGTCAACTCTCCGTCATGTATCATCACTTCTGCAGGTGCTGCTATCACTGTTAGTATCTGTACATATATAGTATCTGTAGTATCTGTACATTCACTGCACAGCAATATCTGCTTTCTAACTTCATTATTTGCATCATTTCTACATCTCATACAGTCACACAGCAGCACAGCAATGAACCAACTTAAACAGTGTTTTTTCTTCAGGATTGTTCCAAATTGGTCTTAAAACATTAGTTATGGCCCAAATGAAAATGAAAAAATTGATCAGGTGCAAAAGTCAAATACCATGGTCATCATAATAAACATGAGTTTGCAAGTTATAGTTTAAGTTTGAATTCAACGGATGATGTCTGTTATTTCCATCGCAGAAATCACCAATTTATAATCTAACTTAACAAAACTGAAGTATTTTTTTGTCACTAAGGTTAACAATAAATGGCTTACCCACCTCCCACTGCTGCAGCAGCTCAGGTTCTCACTGACCTCACACTGTAATCCAGCATCAGCGGTTAACCATGTTACGGAAATTCAATAATGCCATTTAATTGAAGCGAGGTCACTTGATCTGAGCTGCTATCTCTGAGCAGTCGTGAAGTGAAAAGAAAATCTCTCACGAAGAGAACAAAGGTTAACCCAATGTTTTCTAACAGTGTCTCCCAACTGGTCCCAATTCATCCATAAAAGTAATCTTTAGTTGGGAGGTCACGCAAATCCTCAGAACTGTTCACATGGCAGAAAATCTTTATCTACTTGACACAAACATGTTCAAGTCAGCCTGACATCTTTTTATGTTAAATCCACATCAATTCACAATACATGTGCACATGTTTAACGGTCAGTTACACTGTATTGTTTCTAAGTTGTCATTTCCTATGTGTTCAAACAGCAACATAAACAGCTCTCATCTTTTCACCAACTCGATATCTTTTGGAGCATATTCTTTAATATATAATATTATTTAGGACAGACAGATATGTAGCATCTGATGACCTGATGTCATTCAGTCCCTTTTGGAAGAAACCAATTCCACAGGGAGACGGGGGGTGTACTATTGGAGGTAAGGTCAATGACATAATTAGAAAAATAATTTGACTCTCAATATTTAGTTGGGGTGCTTGAAATCCTTGAAAATGCTTGAATATTAATGTGTTTTTCAGGTCTCAAAGTGGTTGGATTTTACATAAAGGGCTTGAAAATATGAATTAGATCTCTACGTCTTTGACAAAAACTGCAATCAGACTGAATAGTTTGCTATTACAAGGAAAAATAAAATCAGTAAGGGAGCTTTGAGTGATGACTGCTTCAGCTCGGCCCTGCTGGGCCTCTCCTTGTGTGACTGTGACCTGCCCGTCTGTTGTCATGTGTGGCCCTGCCCTGCCCACCTCAAACAGACAGCAGGATATGATTAATTGCCTGGAGGTTGCTTAATGAGCATTAATGAGCGTTGGCTAGAAAAAAAAAATTCAAACAGTGAATAAAACAATCATCAAGTGACCTCCTGCAAAGTCTGCATAAGGATGTGCAGCTCTTTTAAGATTCTGTGCTGTCAAGTCCCATGAAAGGTGAGTTGTAGGCTGCGACTCACCTTTCATGGCTTTCATGACTTGAGAGCACAGACTCTTCCATATGTATCAGCTCTGCTACAACTTGTAGCTGAGTTGATATTTTATGAGCATGAACCTGGTAAAGCCACTTTAAGGGGCAAATACATCTAAAGCAAGATGAGCAGTGAGCACAGAAGAGGAAAGGATTAATGGAGGCGATAACAGAGATTAAACCCAAAAAGCAGAGAATAATGGAGGACATCAGGTTCCCCCTGAAGTCTGTTAACTACCGTTGGAAAACTGTGCTACATCTCGAAGTACAATGGACTTTGAAAGCGTAGCAAAAGAAAAGGTGATAAGTTTGGGAGCTCTGGAGAAACAGCTTACTGACAAACATAAGGAACTGAAAGACACTCCTTAATAGGCCCTACCCTGTTTGGCCTTACCCAGTATTTTGTGTTGTTTGGTGCATGTTTTTTTGTATCTTTTTTCAACAGAAAAAATAGACCTCTAACAACAAGTTCAGTTGATTTGTTTGCATTTGCACAACATGTTGCTGAATTTCTGGAAGTAAAATATGTATTTTGTGTCCATACCATAGACTGTAGATAGAAATGGATGAAGCAAGTGTGACTTCTCCTGTTGGTTTGTGGTTTCACATTTTGAAGCGAAGAGATCAGCATTTAAACATCACTATGTTGGTTGTTTGGAGCCAGAAAGTGACCATATTTGGATGTGAATGAGGAGGCAGGCTTGACCCTTGAACCTGAGATCACTGCCCAACTCTACACCTAAATCTTCCTCTTTTTGGACAATAATATCTTCTTCATTTTTTGTTTTTTTCAGATGATCATTTTTAAGAGAATTAACTTTAGCTAGTAACATCAGAATGACTTCATATTAAATTAGCCTTTATTGTCTTTGCAGAAGCAGCAAAATTCACATTGCTCCTTCCTATTCTACTAAAACATACACACTTAAAATAATAAATAATGCAACACAATTTATCATAACAACACAAACACAGTATCAAAAAATCTTTCAAACCCTGGGTTCAGACAGGTGAAAGCTGCTATGTGAATTTACTTGACACTGCACAAACATGACATTTTATTTTGTGTCCTTTTGAGAGTTTAGTGTGTAAATTGCCTTGAGAAGGAAACTGGGTTTGACTGACCTGTAGCACCTGCCAGAGGGCAACAGGTCAAACAAACAATGTCCAGGCTGTGAGTTGTCTTTGATTATACTGCTGGCTCTGGAGAGATAGCAGGTGTTTCAGGGACAGACGAGGACAGCCAGGGATTTTTTGTGCAGTGTTCATGAATCTTTGTAGACTTGTGGAAAAAAAATGTATGAGTAATTCATGATTGAAAATGACTTTTGAATAGAAGTCAATTGGAGCCTCCAGTGGTAATTGGGAGTCTTGGACTTTTTTGCACTTCCACATCGGCCTCATTTTTGATCCAGTTTGCATGTGTTCATGCATGTGGTATTCTGGTTTTCTCCTACAGTTCAAAGACTTGTGAGGTCAGTTGATGAGTCTAAATTGAGCTTAGATATGAGTGTGAGTGTGAATGGTCTCTGTGTTAGTTATCTTGGACAAGTTAACGATTTTGTTTTGGTTTTCCTTCCTCCTCTTTTTGGCATCTCCTCTCCTTTGTCCCTTTTCATGATACACAAATAAATAAAATGTAAAAACAGATAATGTTACCTGCTTTTTGACAGCGCCTATCACTCAAATCTGGCACTTTATATCCTGAAACTGCTCCGTCTGCCCACAGCAGCTCCAGGTGCAGACATTACTGAGGACATGAAGCTGTGAGCATCAGGGGAGTGTTTTTCCTGCTTTCTGTATCTCCAACTTCCTTCATAGTGTTATTATTATCATAATTTTTATTTCACTTGAGGGAGGCTTAACGTCATACATAATTAGGGGTGTGGCCACTTTGAGTGACAGGTGGGTGTCCCAGGAAGCTAACTGCAATCACATCCACCCACTTGCTCCTCCCTCTTACCCAGATGTGGTCACTTCTGGCTCCCAAACATTATGGAAGGAAACTGTACAATGTTTGAATCAGTTACTTCAGTGTGACGATGAAGATTTGTTATTTAGGTTTTCATGATGCTAATCTTTGTTAAAAGTTTTAGAACTCTAGACACATACATGTTCAATATGTTATATTTATTTCATTATTATTATTTTTTACAAAATATTTGGAAAAAAATATACAGTTTTTAATTTATTCCCTGAGTCCTTATCATGAAAATTGAAATTGTAATTGTTACCAGTGTGTGCTGATATTAGTGACAAAACAATGACGAGACAAATGTGTTTCATCATCATTTATTGCTTCATTGTGTTACAGCTCCAGTTCTTGTATTTAAATGCACTCACTGACAGAAAGTACAGATGATGCTCTTTATTTGTAATATTTTATTGTCCAAACTTGTAAGGAATGCAGCTAGAGAGCAGGGAGTTTGTTGAAGATGCAGACAGTCAGCTGATCTTCATACTGCATCTGAGAAGGAGGAAAATAACAGGTACACCTCCTGCATGAGGCCAGGTTTGTAGCTAAGGGCTGTGAAAATATAAAAAAAAAAAAAAACTGATGAGAAGATGCACAGACAAAAAGAGACAACAACAGAGATGGGGGTTTTAAACTTCAGGGGGGAATTACATGCACATACAACACTAAAACCGTTCTGTGTTTCAATATGTGGAGTGAGGTTGTGGAACAGATCAGGTGTGGAGCTCAAGCAACGTCCAAGCATGACCCAGTTTAAAACTTGTTTCTACTATTTCCAACTTTTTTCAATTATTTCAACTATTTACATTTTTTAATACCATTTTCAGCCATTTTTTTTCCGTCTTTCATCATTCACACGCATTTTCTGCAGGAAATGCATTTTTCTAGTTTTCTTTTGACCTCTGCACAAAATGAACTATAAAACTGCAGCCAAATCACTTATTTTTGTCCTTTGTCACTTTTGTAACAGCGTATACCTACTGATGGGTGTGACGTTTTTATTTTGAGGATCATAGACAACTGTGCTCCAGAAGGTGTTTTTTCCGTTGCGTTTCCCGTTCACTGACACCACACATGGGCCACTGTCGGGGACGTCCTCAGTTTCAAACCTGCAGAGATACCAGAGAAAGGTTGATGACTGAGGACTCAGTTCAGGACAACAGCAGTATTGCTTTGTCCTGATTATTCTATTTTCTTAATCACGTTGATACTTAAACAAATTTCTTCAATGCGAGTCTAATAAAGGAACAGTGTTGGGTAACGTTACTTTTAAAAGTAGCTCGTTAAGTTACTACGTTACCAGTCTGAAAATCTAACTAATGATGTAACTGCGTTTCTTTATTTTAGGAGTAGCGCGTTAGAGTACTCATACGTTACCAATAATTATACTGTATACCGGTTTATACCATGGTCAGTGAGAATTCCAATGTCAACTGGCGTACCTTACATTGGTCTAATGCACGCTGTGCGCGTCACCATAGCAACGCCCAACAAGCACATTTCCACGCTGTAAATGTGCTCGCGCTCGCTGACAGCTCCGCCATGTTGGTAAAGTTCTAGAACACACACTGCGCATGCTCACACGTGTCTCTCTCCGCTGCGGTACTTAAGTGTCACCGACCTCAGGGGAAACCAATCCGGGAAGAAGAGTCAAGTTCCCACATTAATGCGTTACTGGGTAGAA